>JAUMHH010225187.1:0-11970 GCA_032359455.1 Chlamys rubida
TTTTACGTTATGGGCTGATAACATACATTTTTAAGCCAATGAAAATGCTTGTTACAAGCAAGATTAAATTATAATGCATCTTTTTGAATTGTTTTATTTTTACAAGCAATTTACTTTTTTTTTTTTACTTTTTAACGAAAATATTCGGCAACAGTGTAGCGACGAGGAATGATCAGGATTCCAACCTTGAATCTCCAATCATTAGACTTAATCTCTGATCAAATGAGCTACATGGTTAAAGTTACAATGTAGTATTCGGGAGCATTCGCGCTAGTGATATCCAAATATAATTAAGGGTTTACTGTATTCAGGAAAAACTATAATGTAGTTATCTGGAGTTTCCCTGCAGTGAAACCAGGTTCCTTATTTTTTTTTTTTTAGATAACAAGCGATAGTTTGTTTTTTATTTCTAAGGAATGGGACCTTACGAGTGGACCCCCTTGGACGGTCCCTACCTCGGGGATTCGTACAACATCTCTGACCCAGCCCTGAATCCTTACAACCTGACAATCACTACGGCCGGCTGTATGACTTGGGATAAGACAAAGGAGTCCTGGGGAGGCAACAAGTGTTTGGTACGTAGATAATACAAGGATGGTTGTGTCATCGATAATGTATTTATTATATATAGCCAAACTCTATTAAAAAAAAACGTGTAAAGGACCACTTTTAATATTCTCTCTTATAGTAATTCCTTTCTGAACTGTATCTGTATTCATAGACCATTTGTGTTAAGTGACAACATTTTGGTCTTCCCTTTGGTGGTCTCTTAAGGAAGGATAGACTGAATATTATTTTCAATTTGCCTTAACCCAACGACCAATGTTTGCTTACGTCTCACCATGGCGCCCGTCATCCATCCATCCATCCATCAATCCGTCGACTTCTTTTTTCAAACTACTTCTACTAAGCAGAAGTTCACAAAATTTGACTGGAAATCCTTCGATGTTTATTGAAATCACATAATATTGTTTTTTTGCTCTATAGATGGACTGGTACCCGCCTAAATACGAAGTTGAATGTACCTGTAATACTGAGAAGGACCTGACATTCGGAAACACGTTTTTCGTGCCCCCAAACACGATCAGTTTTTCAACTGCTTTCCTCAAATTTTCTCCCCAAGATCAAGCTGCTGTTCTCAGCCTCCTCATCTTAATCCTTTTGTCTTATATCCTCCTCATGATCTGGGCAAGACACCAGGACAAAAAGGATATTGTCAAGGTCAGTGTTAAAGACCTACACGGTTGTCATGTCATCAAAATTGCTGCCAAATCGCAACAAAACAACATAATTATATTTTCGCTTCCTGGCATTGGATAAAACATTCAGGCAACTATTGCATTACCAAGCATATAGACTCAAATTGGTGGGATTGGTACTTTAAAATCAAAACTATAATGAATAAGCTGTAAATATTATA
This sequence comes from Chlamys rubida, assembly GCA_032359455.1. Classification (NCBI taxonomy): domain Eukaryota; kingdom Metazoa; phylum Mollusca; class Bivalvia; order Pectinida; family Pectinidae; genus Chlamys; species Chlamys rubida. Next base: position 1,421 of record JAUMHH010225187.1, read on the forward strand.
AACTTTACAAACATTCCGTAATATGAATCTTTCATCATGTAAGTTTATGTTTTTAACGGTTAATGTTTAGCTAATAAAGCAGATAAGTATACCACAAATATCGAAGTCAACGAGATGTTTTTGTCTGCATAAATTCAAGCAAAACTTACCCACAAAACGCAATAAATTTTATAGAAGCAAACCGTTAGATGTTTTACAACCTTGATCAAGCAACGGTAGCAATTATGCATTAACAACATATGGACATAAAAATGTTCAGACCACATGAACAAATACTTAAGTAAATCGATCAATTTTAACGAATACGTTCAAACTGCTACATTATATTTTAAACGATACAAAAAGATAAGAGAAACATTGTAAGTAGTCACGCGTATTTGAACTGTCCTTTCATTATCACAATTTTCATTATTAAAAGCAATTTCATGAAAAGAATTTCATAATAAGAATTTCTTCATTAGAGATAAATCCATATTATTCCCGTATTAAGAAAAGAATTCACGATAAGAAATACAATCATAAAACCCATGGTATGATTTTATTCTATGAGGGAATTCTTAATTAGGATTCTTATCATAAGAAATAGTTTATGATAAGATTTTGTTTCTCACTGTTAACAATTCATGATACAAATAATGTATTTCTCACTGTTTACAATTCATGATCAGAAGATTTAATTTCATACTGTTAACAGTTCATGGTAGGACGTTTTATTTCTCACTGTTAGCAGTTCATGATAAGAAGATTTTTTCTTATTGTTAACAATTCATGATAAGATTTAATTTCTCACTGTTAACAATTCATGATAGGACGTTTTATTTCTCACTGTTAACAGGTCGTGCTAAGAAGATTTAATAACTCACTGTTAGCAGTTCATGATCAGATGATTTCATTTTTTATTGTTAACAGTTCATGATACGATGATATTATTTTTAATTGTTAACAGTTCATGATACGATGATATTATTTATAATTGTTAATAGTTCATGATAAGAAGTTTAATTTCTCACGATTAACAGTTCATGATAAGTTTTATTCTAACTGTTAACAGGTCATGATCAGATGATTTAATTTTTTATTGTTAACAGTTCATGATAAGATTTTATTTCTAATTGTAAACATTTCATGATAAGAAGATTTAATTGCTCACTGTTAGCAGTTCATGTAAAAAGATTTTATTTCTCACTGTTAACAGTTCATGATCAGATGATTTTATTTTTTATTGTTAACAGTTCATGATAGGACGTTTTATTTCTCACTGTTAACAGTTCATGATACGAATATTTAATTTCTCACTGTTAACAGTTGATGATCAGATGATTTTATTCCTTACTGTTGACATTTCATGATAAGATTTTATTTCTAATTGTTAACAGTTCATGATAAGAAGTTTTATTTCAAATTGTTAACAGTTCATGATAAGAAGATTTTATTTCTCACTGTTAGCAATTAATGATAAGAATATTTTTTTCTCACTGTTAACAGTTCATGATAAGAAGTTTTATTTCTAACTGTTAAAAGTTCATGATAAGAAGTTTTATTTCTAATTGTAAACATTTCATGATAAGAAGATTTTATTTCTCACTGTTAGAATCTCATGCAAAAATATTTTATTTCTCACTGTTAGCAGTTCATGATATGAAGTTTGATTTCTTACTGTTAACAGTTCATGATAGGAAGTTTTATTTCTCACTGTTAACAATTCATGATAAAACGATTTTATTTCTCACTATTATCAGTTCATGATAAGATTTTATTTTCTTCCTGTTAACAGTGGGGCGTGACACCACTGATGGACAATAACATCGACGATACATACTATTACATGGTCACAGTATACACGGGCATGCGCAGAGACGCCGGAACGACATCTAGGATAGGCTTTGTAGTCTCTGGGTCAGAAGGCGACACAGGTATCCGGGAACTCTATGATGGCGTGCGCAGAGTGAGTAACTTACTTCATTTAATCTAAAAATGATGTTTGAAATAAAGAAATGAATACATAACAATAATATAACTTTGTTTATGTATTGCTTCATTTAAGGAAATGGGTACTGCTACTGTCAACAATTTCCTGATGACCACGCCCCATCCTCTTGGAGAAATTGATTATATATACATTTGGCATGACAACTCCGGTGAAGGATCGAAGGCATCGTGGTATGTCAACAGGGTAGATATCGAGGATATACAGGACAAACAAAAGTGAGTGCTTCCTTTGTTCTCTAACAACTTGGAAATTAAGGGGAGGTAACTGTTTATAAAAAACCTACGGTGGAATTATCTGGTGTTTTGCCTGGGAAAGGAATGCCTGATGGTTCTTGATTTGTGTTTTCGTTTTTCCTTTGTTCAAGCTGTTCTCGTAAATTTGTAGTTCCGATCTGGTCATTTTGTGTTGACACTGTGGTGTAATCATATTTAAAAACTTGGACTAATGAAATAACTTTATTCAAGTCCTACAGGTGTTTTCGTAAGTTTCTTTTACGAATTTCTGCTGTTTTCGTTTTTACATATATATTTATAATAAGTAAGAAATAGAAAAAAAAATCCTAAAATTCATGAAATATTGAACCAATAGTATACTTCTGTATAGGGGAATATTTTGGATAGGACGTGCTTTGTGATAACTGCTTATTTCGTTCGGATAGATACTTTCCTGAATGATAATATACAAAATCAGATTATGTTTTCCATACTTTCATTACTCAGGTATTTCTTCTTGTGTGGAAAATGGCTTTGCATGGACACTGCAGATGATAATATAGACGCTGTTCTTCCAGTGTGTGGAAAAGAAAATGTCACAACATTCGAAAATATGTTCATCATGAATACCAAGGAAAATCTTGCAGAAAACCACATTTGGGTTTCCATATTTTTCCGACCAACGAGCAGTCATTTCACTAGATGTCAGCGCGTTACTTGTTTGATGGTTTTTATCATGATGAGTATGATCGCTAATGCTATCTACTTTACCCCTGCCGACGAATTTGAGAACCCCAGTTTAGTGAGAGTTGGTCCACTGAAATTTTCTCTCCAATCAGTTTATGTATCCTTGATATCAGCACTTATTTCAACGCCCAGCGTATTTTTAATTGTACTGATGTTTCGGAAGTCCAAACCAAGAACTATAAATCAAAACCTCCAAGACCCTTCATTGAAATATGCCATTCCCGCTATAGACTCGATAGCGGAAAAGATGCTGACAGAGAGCAAGGAGCTAGAGAAGACATTGGTAGCAAAGGGCATAATCAAGGCGGACGGAACCATTCTTCCTTTCTGGTGTGCATACATAGCCTGGTTTTTGTCAATAGCTGGATCAGCAGTAGTCATGTTTTTCCTCATGTTGTATAGCATGGAATGGGGAAAGCAAAAATCAGAAATGTGGCTAACTCAGTTTGTCTTGTCGTTCTTTGAAGCATCGGCCATACTGGATCCGGTCAAGGTAAAACGAATACTGATAATCCCTCTTTTCAAAAACATATAATAGAATGATTGTATCATGCTTCTAATTCCTAAGTAAGAACAGTATGTTAAAAAAAGCACTGTAAAATATTAAATACTACTGTTGTGAGAATAAAACATCTTTTCTAATTGTTTTTGAAAGTTTTTGAATGATTTCTGGATACCCTCAAATCTCGATTTCAAGCCTTATTCTAAATTGGTTGGCTTTGAAAATAACCGCTGGATACCAGTCAAACATTTTTTGAAAATAAGCCTTCTTTGAAATAAAGCCAGGTGTAAATTTACCTTTGAAATCAGGTAGGGGTAAAAAATATTCTGTCGTCCTTAACTGATTTTACAGGTAATCGTCATTTAATATCGTTTCTATTCGATGAAAGAAAAAAAAAACAGTTTTCATTTCACAGTAAGGATCTGTATAAAAGAATATATTTTCAAGCGAAACATAACAGACTTTAAAATAGGCAATCGATGGATAACGGTCTAAGTGACATAGCAAATGAGATAACCTTGAGCATAGGACGGCTTCGAAAATAAGTCAGGGGTATTCCTTACTAAAATAAGTCAGGGGTAATTCTTACTAAAATAAGTCAGGGGTATTCCTTACTAAAATAAGTCAGGGGTATTCCTTACTAAAATAAGTCAGGCGTAATCCTTACTAAAATAAGTCAGGGGTATTCCTTACTAAAATAAGTCAGGAGTATTCCTTACTAAAATAAGTCAGGGGTATTCCTTACTAAAAGTGAGAATAAACTGTGAATAACTTATTATCGACATTTTAGGGCACTGAGCTATTTCAACAGCAGATTTAGTGGTTTATTGTCCTGATTGTTTTTTAAATAAAAGAAATGTTATCCCAGATATTCTTATTAAATAACACATGTGTATTATTTTGTTAACACAGGTAGTGTTGATGGCGGCCTTCTTTGCATTCATCTTCACTCAACTAGACAAATTCAAACCCTCGTCACTAGATCGTGGTCTAATCCTTCGAAACTATCGCCAACGATTTAGCTGTCCCACTGGTATGTCTTATTCAATCATACAATACAATTATATATATTAAATTAAAAAAAAATGCATTATGATAACAAATTATGAAGTTACTTCACAAATACTATGCAGTAAAAACTTCATTATACTGCCCCATTTGCAAAGAGAAATGTTGGCGTTATGAAAGGGTTTGGCGATACATAGAAGGAAATGCATAAAAAAATCGGCAGAAAACAAGAAGAAAGGGACAGTGGCGGTAGGCGAGGTTGATAATGAAACGAGGGCCATTATATGGAGGTGTTGATTGACTATCTTAAAACTTCAAAATATTGACACAGCATTACAGTGAATTCAAATGTAAGTAAAATGGGGGCTGTCTGCATTTTGAGCAATATGGATACCAAAAAGATGGTATGGTGTACCTTAAGGAAGCATGACATGAAAAAGGTTTTTATAAGTGGTTTCTAAAAACAAACAATTCGGAACTTTTGTATGAAAAGAAATTAAGAAAAATAAACAAATCTAAGAGTTTTTATGAGAATTAAATGCAACAGGGCCTGGCTCTTATTTGAACTCTTGACCTCCGATCACAATAAGATTATTCTAACCTACAGTGTTACCTGACCAGCGCTAGTAAACTATATCGAAAACCAAATTAAGGGGAGGTAACTGTTTATAAAAAAACTACAGTGGAATTCTCTGGTGTTTTGCGTGGGAAAGGAATGATGCCTGATGGTTCTTGATTTGTTTTTTCGTTTTTCCTTTGTTCAAACTGTTCTCGTTCATTTGTAGATCCGATATGGTCATTTTGTGTTGACACTGTGGTGTAATCATATTTTAAACAATTCACAATTTCAACTCCAGTTTCAACAATTGGTTCATCCTCATATATGGCGATTACATATATATGGAGATATTTCAGATGGAAATAATAACAGTATAAACTATTCTCGTTTCAGATATAAAAATGCCAGCACGCTTTTTCACGACGGAGACGATTCAGGAGGCTAGGAAGGAGAGACAAAGAGAGATGCTGATGGCGCGCGCCTTGAAGGAATGCTTCTTGACGATTATATTTCTGTGGATTATCTATAGTATCAGCTTCAGCAATCGTGACGACAGATCCTATCGGGTGCACGACATTATCTCCAAGCACTTTGTTTACCCTCTGGACATGCGGCCCACTTTTCCTAAGGTAAATTAAACAACTGACCTGTTTTTTTTATCGATTTTATTGTTTATATTTTTTTTTCAAAACTGGTGGTTAAATCATTTTCAAACTTATTCAAAATCGATATGTTCATTTCCGTAAGTATCTTTTATGGTCACAATATACACATACATTTACCGACAACCTATCTATTATTGACACATCAAAAAATTATTTTAAAAAAACCCCTTTAATCCTCAATATAACGGCAATCGTTCCATCTGCCATCTCGCTCTCATAATAATTCAATATTCCATTTTTTCTTTTCTTAATAAGTCCTTCATGGTATTTTCCTCAATTTATCCCTGAATCTCTTTATAATGCCAATTTTTTCTTCTTCCTAACATATGATGGCAGTATAACAAGATTTTATTGTATTGCTGTATTTTAATTTTTTAAAAAGTATGACATTTTGTTTCTTAATCCAGATTACAACGACAGTCGACTACATTGAATGGCTGAAGCTGACAGCCTTTCCAGCACTGTTTCCTGAATATGAATCTAATGGGGAGAAAATGCATTGGAGATGGCGTCAGTATTACGCTGACCTCACCAACTTCCGGGTCGGTCCGCCGCGTCTCCGACAAGTCCGCGTGGTCCAAGGTACAGTATGCTAGGACATTTTTTTAATCATATGCTAATCAGTTATATTTTAAATATATATATGAAATGCTCTTGTATGAAAGAGAAGTCATCCAATTTAACTTACGTTAATTTCCAGACGACGAAGATTATCCATTCTTTGGAAAAGTAAAGACCTTTCCAGAATATTCCTTCACAAACGAAGAGTCGGATGACTACTGTTTGCATTGGAAGCCCATGCCATGTGATGTGGAAAAGGAAGCGTATTCGTTCTCGTACAATGGTTGGAAGCACACTAGTGCCAGCTCTATCTGGGGGGTACCCGTGACTGGCTATTACTCGACATACAGCGGGGGAGGATACATCACGGAACTCGACGTCAATTGGGATTTCTCGAACAGAACTCTGGAAGAGCTGAACCGGCTCTTTTGGTTTGATAGGCAGACGAGAGCAGTGTTCTTAGAATTCACTCTGTATTCGGCCAATCTAAACCTGTTCACGTACGTCATGCTAATGGCTGAATTCCCAGAGACAGGTGGAGTAACAACCATGTACACAATTTATCCCTTGCGAATCTATCAACACCACGGCAACACCGGTGTTTACATGATCTTCTGTGAAGTCATGTTTCTTGTATTCTTATTGGGAATGATATTAAAGATTATCTACGGCATGGTGAAAACGAAAGGGAATTTCTTCGCGAACGCATGGAATGTTGTCGACTTCTTCTGTGTCGTCCTCGGATGCATAGGCGTTGCTATGTATTTCGGAAGACTTATTCTAGCTAATGAAACGATGAGCAAATTCAAAGAGGATCCGAAGAACTTCGTGAATTTCCAACACCTTGCCTTCTGGGACCTTATTTTTGTGACTGTGCTTGCATGCCTTGTATTTCTGTCTACCATTCGAGTGGTTGGGGTGCTTGGCTACGACAAAAGAATCGGCGAGGTGTTTCGAGTAGTAGATAACTGCGCCAGAGATCTATTCTGGTTTGGGGTGATGTTCTTTTATATATTCATGGGCTATTGTATTTTGGGATATCTTGTGTTCGGGAGAAATATCAAAGCCTACTGGAACATCTTTGATACGATGGGGACTCTTTTCATAAGCATGATTGGAAAAAGTAAATTTACAGAGCTGAACGAACAAGACCCGTTAATGGCCCAGCTTTACTTTTTCACATACATCTTGCTGATCGTCTATGTGCTGTTGACCATGTTTCTTGCCATCCTGTGCGACAGTATCGCAGTGGTACACGCACAAACTAAGAACGACCGTTCGGAAGAGCTCATTGCTTTTATGATAGAACAGGTGAAGAAATTCTTCAGCAGAAGTCAAAAGAAAAGAGAAGCACAAAAACTCAAAAGTAAGTTATCCTAAGCTATTCTATACTAATTTTGATCCCACGTTTTGTAAAAGACTGAAAAAAGTACCAAACATATATTCTATAATATATTCCAGAATTTGGAAAGCTTAAGATATTATATTACAAACATAAACAAATTTAAATATGTTACATTAATAATTATGAAATGTTTTACTTCCCCCAAAACGCCTGCAACCTTTTTTGTTTTTAGTTTTTGTGACTTTTAGAGAAAAAAATACGTTTATAGGAAAATAATTGTCATGGTTGGTATACAGTATTAAAATGATGGGACTCGCTACCTTAAATGATCCAATTATTGATGATATACAATTTCATACATTAGATGAAAGTGGACTCGGCAAACAAAAACCTATTGAGCTGTTGTCAGATCTACGCCTGAACCTACACGACATTATGAAAAAGCTACCGGAGAAGGAAAAGAATCCGTTCATGAAATAAGTAAGTTAACATAATGATTTATATGAATGACCGCTTTGGACGTCGTAAGTCTGAAGTTACAGCCACGTTCGGCAATTGTAGTTAGTCAGGATTTCCTTTGTCACAGCCATTGGGTCATTTTGAAGGATTATAAATATCAATCGATATAAACTTTCTTTATTTTACAACAATTATGAAACAAGTTATTTCAACTGATATTAATCACTCTTGTTAGCCCTGATATGGTGAAAGGCAAATACAGTATCCACTGCGCCATCCGACCACCCATAAGTATTTTAAAGAATGAACTTACTGGGTTTAAATTTGGCGCACAGTAAGTCAATAATTGGGTTGAGCATAAAACATTAATACGTGATTAAAGATATTTATCCGTGTTCGATTTTCTTTCTACGGGAGAGGTCGGTTATTTCTGAAATTAAGGGTATTTTCGTGATGTTGAAGTTAAAGGCATAAAATACGTCATGCTCATCTTGTGTTGTTACTGAAATTTATCTGAGTTTGGAGACCTAAATAATTTCCAATTCTTGGGAACTTTGCAATAAATTCGAATGTTTTTATGTAATCGCAATTAAAATATACAGTATGTGGCAAGAGCAATTAAAATTTCTGTTTTGTGAATTCGGATGACGATCACTTACATCTATCAAAAACGTTTTTAAAAATTAACATGTCCATGCATTTATACGGTTGCTAAGGGATATATAACTATATGAAAGACAATAGAACCAAAATTGAATTCGAATTGATATGTTTCGCCTGTGTCTTGCTTTGACCATCAACGCACATATCAGAGAAACTAACTTAAACGAAACAACTGACTGTTGATGGAGATGCTGATAAAGTCAATGGACCATGAAAGGTAGGCTGCATCCAGCATTTGATGAATGGATTGAGATGTACTTCCTAAGATGCATCTATGGTCCAAGTTTGGTTGGTCTAGCACTTTCAGTGAATCTGGAAAAAAAATTGATGTTGACGCCGTCGTCGGAAAAGCAACACCTTAGTCTCGCTTCCGTTACTCTCGTTGTTAATTTTTCTGAATTGCTGATTATAAACAATACTTCAGGTAGAACTAAAACTAAACACTTAAATAGTTCAAGAATACACAGCGTTGTTAAATATTATATTATATCATGTTATATCGAAGTATCCAAACTAAACTCTTCAACGAAAAGATACCCAGATATGACGAAACCGTCTGCTGACCGCCTTTGTCGAACTGTTAGCTGGTCCACGTTTTAACTGTCAACCTGTATGTGGGCTTGAAATTTGACCGCCACACATGATGAAAGTTGATTAATGTCAGAATGTACACAAACTATAACAGCATTAACATGTTCACTGTTGCTTACGTGCGCTCAATACAGCAAAATCTATCTACTCAAAAGCTGCTCACATTTCGCTATTGTAATGTTACTAGCGGCAAGAAAATGGGCGATACAATTTTTGACTCCGTGCGGAATTAAATAAATTAGGAGTAATATTTCTGTTAATTAATTTTCTTTATTTTCTTATTTTTCAGGTAACGCATCTATTTTTTTCATTGGAATATGAAGCAACACTGGCTGGTCAATTTTGACGTTTGTATACTAAAGGGACGATACACGGTGTGTTGTAAGCTCGACTAATAACGTCACTGGAAAATGTTTTCGAGACATTTACATGTTTATTACGTCACATTGTCGCGAGATTGAAAAGTGAGTTTGACATATGACGTCACTAAAACTGTTACCCCAGATGTGTTAAGATTAGCTGAAATGAGCTATTTGAGTGTTGAACTGAATCACGGAGTTAATAAAAAGGTATGAATTAATCTACCTACAACCAGGAAGGATAACGTCACACATGTATGATCGTACGTTAATTAGTTCTTGACCTTAATCAGACATGATACCATGTAACATTAAAATAAGGGTAGTTATAATGCTGATTCCATATGCATTGTCGTTAATTTTTGCATATTCGTTCAAATTGTTAATTTCGGGGATAAATTGTTTCCTCGATTATCGCAAAAATTGCCCTCCCCCCTGTGCAAAAACAGAATATGACCCAACCCACATGTGCTATCTTTTGTACTAATATTAAAGTGGGAAAACCTCTCAAAAAATGAAACCGACATTTTCCACTCTCATTCAAATGAATTGTTGTTGAAATACAAGTTTAATGCAATGCATTTTTGACAATTTTGGCAAGATAATTGTAGGGTTCTAATATTTGCATATATATTACATTAAGGCAGAAAATAGGAAGGAATTGTTGACATAACAAGGTCATAGTGACCTACTTATCACATATGTGCTACTTTTTCAGCCTTTTGTATTGTTTGCAGCTTTAGTGTTAGTTACACAAAACATCAAAATTATGAAGAAACTTTAAAAAAAAATAACGTTGTTTTGTCAAAAAGAGACCAGTTGTGATTCTGGTCCTCCACTTTACCCCCTCATATCCCGGAATGGTCTCCAAGCTGACCTTAATTTCATG
>JAUMHH010225198.1:0-11970 GCA_032359455.1 Chlamys rubida
CACTGCATGAACGAGCCATGTGGAACCCATGTGGGACCTATGTGGAACCCATGTGGGACCTATGTGGGACCTATGTGGAACCTATGTGGAACCCATGTGGGACCTATGTGGAACCTATGTGGAACCTATGTGTGACCTATGTGGAACCTATGTGGAACCCATGTCGGACCTATGTGGAACCCATGGGGGACCTATGTGGAACCTATGTGGAACCCATGTCGGACCTATGTGGAACCCATGGGGGACCTATGTGGGACCCATGTGGGACTTATGTGGGACCCATGTGGGACCCATGTGGGACCTATGTGGGACCTATGTGGGACCTATGTGGCGACCCATGAACGACCCATGTGGGACCTATGTGGGACCCATGTGGGACCTATGCAGAATCGGGGTTTTTCTTTCGTGTCTTCTACCAACAGGTCATGGAGATACAAACATGATCTACTCTCCATAACTTTTCAGTGTTGTCCTCCGTGGCACCCGTACTCATATGCCACTAGCTGTTGCGAGAAAATTAAGCCCCAAAACCAAACTTTAGGCACCCGTCCTCATATGACCCTGGCTTAAGCGAGGCTATTAATCCCCCAAAAAAACAAACAACCAAACCCTAGACACCCGTCCTCATATGACCCTGGCTTTTGCGAGGACATTAAGCCCCAAACAACCAAACAACCAAACCCTAGGCACCCGTCCTCATATGCCACTGGCTTAAGCGAGTCTATTAAGCCCAAAACAACCAAACAACCAAACGTTAGGCACCCGTCCTCATATGACCCTGGCTGTTGCGAGGCTATTAAGCACCAAACAACCAAACAACCAAACCCTAGGCACCCGTCCACATATGACCCTGGCTGTTGCGAGGACATTAAGGCACAAACAACCAAACAACCCAACCCTAGGCACCCGTCCTCATATGACCCTGGCTGTTGCGAGGACGCAAAACAGCCAAACAAAATGTTATGCGTCTGATGTTTTGATGTGTTGGAGGAGTCCTTGAACGTGCTACTCCCACCCTTCTTACCCATTCCAACACTTCGGACCTTCATAATTAATTTTTTACTTCACTTCTACCTATTTCTCTCGAAAGTGTCTCCAAAGAACGCAGAACCCCGACAAAACAATAAGTCAGGACTCTATACCACTGCCTTGGCAACGATATGTCTGAACTATATGGCAGTTTTGTTGAGACCATGGCGATAACCCTAGCAATAAATGTCCCTGCTTTAAGTGCTGGGTTTGTTGAGTTCGTGTAGAAATCACGCACCATTCCGAAACCAAAGTGCTCATTTTCATCGTTTATAAGATTAGGTTGGGACACACGTGGCGGTACGTGGTTTATATGACCGTTAATAGCTATGTATGGACGCTTATTGTGACTATTCCATTATCATAGACACTGGCAATCTATCAGCCTCCTCCGGCATCAACACGCTGGCGAGAACACGGACACTAGGGTATGTCCTTATATTGTCAAACGGACACCTTTCTCTGCCTATTTTTTTAGACAAGTACTCTAGGGGTTACATTGCTTTAATTTGGCACCTTCTTGTGATTAATTTAGACTATATTTTTTTAGTGGTTGAGCCTGAGGCGTGACCTTGTTCATATACCTTTGCTGGGTTAAACACAGTTCGTTTGTACTACCCGAAACGAAAAGTTTGTACCATGATAGTTAGTGCATGGGTTGTTTTTGGCTTGTTTAGTTCCGGGTTGGGGCGGGTTGTTGGGGGGAAGTTTTAGGGGATAACGACCCCGAAACAGCTAACGTGATATGGAGACTGGTGCCTAGTTTGAGCGACAAGTTCGAAAAAGAGATACTATCATATATATTGCATTGGATAAAAAAGATCATTCTGGTTTCTCTTCTCTCCATTCTTCCCTAAGCAGTTGAGGTACAAGAAAACCCTCGATGATCACGCAGTGGGGTAAAGCAGGTATAGTCTTGTGTCCAAACGTGCACAGATTAGTAATTAGGTAACTGATTTTCAGCATTAACTAGAAAAAAAATCCCATAAACGTATGATTAGGAAGAAGAGTTTTCCACTATGGACCGTGCTTTGTGGATTAACATGTCAGGTTATTCGAAGATGTTTAAATGTAGATATAGATACCCGTGCGATACAACCATGCTAAGTCGGCTTATTGAATATGTTTGGTTTCGTTTTATAGGGTTTTACGTGCTATTCACTGCTTAAGTCACTTAAAGGGCGTTATACAACATGTATTGTATGTAAATTATATATAAAAAGTGTATCTATTACCAAATTGTATAGGTGCACTCACCTGTGTACGTGTGTGTTACGTTCATCTTTCAAGGTACAAGGAGGTAGATTCTGTTGGTAAAATTTTTATTTCCCAAGGAGTGCTGTAGCCGTGATGGCCACAATTATCTCTTTTGAGAAGTGGCAGGGTTTATAATATACAAACTTTACAGATTATTTAATTTGGAGATAACCAGTACTACTCTTAAATTTTTAAATAAATAAATCAAGGGGTTCTACGCACCTGCTCTGTTTGGATTTACAAGTTTTGGCCCCCAGCATCAACAACGAGTCATAGAAGAACGAAACAGCTGTATGAGGCAGTGTAATTAATTTTTGGGAAATTGTTTCTATTACCAAAATGTTACAGATGCAATCACCAGTGTGCGTGTTACGTGCGTCTTTCATATAAAATGCTATATACTGTCATGTGATCATACTGGCACGTGATCATATTCACAAGTAATGTTACCGAGTCCTATACTACTATTTTAATCGCATATCATGGCTCCAATGATCGTTTTCCAAACCATCAAAAGCAAATATCCAATTTCATTATGTCCGTCTTCAGCAATGTTCCGTGACATGCCGCCCCCAGAATATCCCAATTTTACGTTACTTAGAGAAAAAATATATATGCCCGTTGGAACAAAATTAAAAAAAAGATAAGTAAAAATAAACGTGTGTGTGAATATGGTTGAATGCATTACTTACAGGGATGAGCAAATAGATAGCAAAAAGTAATTAAAGTTTTTTTGACCCATATCAATTTTTTTCCACAACATGTTGTTATGCGTACGAAATGAATTCCTTGTGAAAGGCAAATATCGCTGTTTTGCAACTTAGTTTTGTGACAAAATGTGCTATTCAACAAATAGTAAATGGAATAGTAAATGCGTTTCCATTCCAACTGCATTATAGAAAAACCCGTTAGAGATCGTTTAATTTAAAAGAATAAAAAGTCGTATTGAGATCGACTATTTTGAGATAGAAGAAATGGGATGACCGGCTTGTATCGAGCGAGACAATAAGTACTCCAACGAAGTAGAAAGAGAAACAGATAAAACAAAAGAACCCTAAACATTATTGATGTTCGACTTGCCATTGGTTGCATGGAATCTAGTCTTTGTTGCCTAGCTACTGTCCGTTTCACATCATTTATCAAGAAATATTTTAATAAAGAAGAAAGCTTGTCAACCTACTCTAAGGTATAGCCTTCATTAGAGGTTTCTTAATAACAAGTGGACGTAGAAGTGTTTACCTAGCGTCTGAATTGATAGACAACAAGATTGACGTGTGGTCTACTAATTCCAACACCTCGACTCTTGCCTGATGGAAACGGCACAATATATTGCCCCACTTTCTTTGTCGGTCTGACTTGGTAATTCCTGAAGGCTGATTACACAGTTAGGATGTTTTGACTGGCTGGTATATCGGCCTTTATAACGTGTCCGCTATCACGTCACGTTTTCGAACCGATCCACGCAAGATAACGGCAGGTCATTGCTCTTTGATAGAACCACGCCATTCGCTCTGTAAGCCGGCTGTACAAATGTTCTAACACTTTCAACAGTGGCATCGTATGAGTTAGATACAGCTGAAAGATAAGTTGTCGTTTAACGGGTTTCTACAATCTTATCTGTGGTTGATGAACGTTTCAACATCGCTCGAGATGACCTAGGTATGTTTCTACTTATCCCCAAGGTCACAATGTATCTATAGCCCAGACAACCTGTTAAAATAACGCGGTTTTGTGAAAGTAGAATATTGAAAGCATACTATTTATTCAATGTATTTCATTATTCCAACTTGACGAATTTTAAAATCTTTGATAACGTAAAATCAATGTCAGTTTTGCGTTTGGAACACTTCGACCTGGTAACATTATCAGTGACAAGGTGGTGATGAAGGTGCAGTGTGAACGAATCCCAAGGCTGCCATATTGCCACAGTCTGCCGTTTCTTCTGACGCTATCTTTCAGCTTTAGTTTTGTTATAAAAGCTTCATAGACAGTGTGCACATCAGAATTGTCGGCTGGGACAAGTTGTTTACTGTAAATACTCACCGCGTCAGATGTTATCAGTTTCCAACACACACAGAAGCGGTTGTTTTCTCATGTTGAATTAATCATTGTATTTATACTGCAATTCAAAGCTTAACACGTTCACAGATTTCTGTTTATTTTGCAATTGTAAGCACGAGCATGTGCGCGTACATGTACCTGCTGGGCAAACACGATAACCGCATCAAAGCACGTGGGATAAACACGAATTATCTACCAGCATCAAAGATCCCAAGTGGCTTTAAATCGTGTCAGATCTGTTTAGAACATTAATTTTAAGAATTTTGAGTCTTCATATCTAGTCCTAAATCTATAAGGCCATTGACCCAAGTATAAACCGGTGGTTGTCCCGCTCGTCCTCCGGCGTAAAGAATATACGTCAATAGATGATGTCTGATTGTCAGCTGTTTAACTATAAACGACACAACCCTGCTCAATCGTTTAATTAGGAGAATGAAGATATACAAACCAGGAAGCTATGAGTTATATACACGGAGTAAACATGTGTCTTAGTCGTATTTCACGTGAATAGCTCAGGGACAGGCCAAGAAAAGTTCAGTCGGCCGTGGTTTTATATTACTTCCGCGTAAAAAAAAATCCCAGTAAATACAAATTGCAAATTTTTTATCCGGTTTCTATAAATTACGGATCACATGTTATTTCAAAAAAAGTTTGCTTTTGTATTGACTTATAATAAAATGATTCGTCAATATATTTCAGGTGTTTTAATTAGATATCCTTTTTAGCGTTTGACCGATTGGCAGACTAGACCATTTAATTGCAATCAAATGAGTATGTTTACATTATATTTGTTGCAAGTAATGGTAACAACGACTGTAAATAAAATGCATCTGACTCGGAACTTACTTGGTTATTTATTTGGCTTTGCGTCCTCCTCTGGAGCAAACCCTCTATACAACGACAGTGTACATACCTGCTTAGATCACTATAGGGCCACTTTAAGGCGTTATCTTACTGAACCTTACCTGAGCCGGTATCGTGACAACGAACGAGGTCATTTTTATTTTGAACGCAGTAAAACCCCACATTAGTCGCCTCTAGCGTTCATACACTATTTTCTATAACAGCAGGTCTATTGCTAATATAAACTTGATTTTGTTTCTTTTTGCGTTTAAAGTATAACATAAATCAAAATATAATTGTTAAAATAGGTTTTGAAACAAGTGTTACAACTTATATAAATCCTTCTCGAGATGGAGGTCTTTTGTTGAAGTCCCTGAACTTGCAGGAGGTAACACGTATAGATGCTGCTCTGAGACAGACTTACTTTGTGATCAGTAAGTCAAGGTTTGTTAACAGGGAGACAGACACAGTTAGTATAAGTCGGTACTGATGGCTGACAAGATAATACCCTTAGGAATACCTTGCATACTAGTCTGTCGCTCGTTGCCTGTACCGTTCTTCACGTATAAATATCAGTAAT
Organism: Chlamys rubida; assembly: GCA_032359455.1. NCBI lineage: Eukaryota > Metazoa > Mollusca > Bivalvia > Pectinida > Pectinidae > Chlamys > Chlamys rubida. Next base: position 5,771 of record JAUMHH010225198.1, read on the forward strand.
GATAAAAATGAGTTACAGTGCCCAAAATAAGTATTCAACGTAAATATAAATAACAATGACCTCAGATCGATTTTTTATTGACCATTATCAAAACAAAATTTGAAAACATGTCGGAATGTGAAATACAAAGTCAGCATGACAGAAGACTTGTGAAAGTGTATGGCGTCTTTCTACCTCGAAATGTATCTAAATGGATGGCTGAATATAGACGGCTACCAAATACCTGGAGAGTGCTTCGAATCTGAAACAATTTAGCTCCTCAGATTTCCTCATATTCAACTGTTCGTTATCTGACTTTTAATGCAAATGGTGACATGGTATAAATAACGTTTGATATTGGAATCGTAATTCGAGAAGCTAACACATTTCATATACCTACCTTGGGAAAGACAGCTCATATGCGCTATTATTCTGAAAACGTCACCATCGCATCATCAATTTACGCTCTGTTTCCATGGTAATGTCATCAATTTTGTCACACATTTCATAATGACGCGGTGCACGTGGGTTCACGACTACCATATATCTACGGAATGAAAGTGAGAGAAGAAAAATTAACATTTCTGTATGATGTAGACAGAGACATCTCAATCCTGGACTAATATTCTTAATATTAAGCACGAGGCTTCAGAAATCTTATACATTCTATTAATCATTACTAGAGTAAGATTCTCTCGTTGTACAAAGTGCATGTAGAAGTTGTGTGATGAGGTAAGACCGGTTGAAATATATATTCGGTTTATCGGTCATCTGGTGCATACTACCTACACATTTAAACATTCTATGTTCTTTTATGAGCTATTTCCCGATTACATAATCATGATGTTAAAAGGTTACATACAAATTAATTAAGATAGATGCATTACGTAATCTCCAGGCTATGTGATCTTTTATCTGGTAGGTACCCTAAGTGTTTCAGTTTATTTAATTACTAGAAAAAAACGGTTAACTTAATAAACCGTTCGTACTTAATGCCTAAGTGGCCCCTACATGAATAAATAAACACGTAATATAGCGCCACGTGAATGTGTGATTAATCATGTTTCTTTGCGAATGCAGGGGAAAGTTTCACAAATGGAATAAATGGTTGAACATGAAAACACACTTTCAGTATACGGTTAAGCTTCACAATACTGTTATATGCTCTTTATAAAAAAATCCTGCATCAAACTTTTTCTCCAATTTCCTCAACTAAAAAATAAACATTATTTATTCATTAAGATAAGCAAATTTTAGCTTGGACACAATACGAAATAGTATGGAAAGAATGATGTAAAAAGAAGATTTTATATCAAATACTAAATATATGGTCGATATATTTTCTTATCAACGTAAAAAATAATAAGTCAGGGCCTTAATTGATGCATTTTTTTTATTGTGCTCAAGGAAGTGCCATTATCAAAAGCATTTAATTTAAACAATTTTCTGGCCTTTCTTATCATTTTCATAGTATTTAATTATAGATCAATTATAACGAAAGAAAAAAGGCTTTTCCATTAATGTCTGCGTGTACCAGATGGATATTGACAACATAGAAATTAAAATAAAACAAATACACTTGCTTTTTGTACGTCTCTGCTCTTGAATTTAAGTGTTTTCAACGTTTCCTTGTCATTGTAGTGTAATATTAGTATTGCATGTTAAGAACCATCGGTCATTCTTCTATTTACGATTTATATTCTCGTTGTTGGTTCCTAACTTGTAAATATCAGTTCACCTAACGCAAAACGACCCTACATTTAATAAACAACCATTCATTTAGCAAAAAACGAATTGATTATTTCAAAACAAACGAGTAATTGGAAACCCCATTACCACGACGGCATTTTAACTACGGACTGCACCTTCCGCTCCAGTTGTGTTTTTAACAGGAAAATAATCAATAATGTCATTCTATGTTCCCCCGTTGTAAATGGATTGTGTTTACATTTCATTAACTCTGAAAAGTAATTAGGAAGGAATTGATGATATCTTCGAGCAAACCGACACCGTATTGGTTTTTTTTCTCTCTCTGGTAAACCTAAATCATTACTTCAATATTGATGGTTATACGACTCCCCTGGTGTAGAACAGGGGATATTAAGGTAAATATACATTTCATAAGACTCTGTTTGAAGAAAATGAAAAAATACTGAATTTCAAACAGAAGCAATGCATGTCTTTGACAACTCCAACTCATCGTCATCAACCAGTGTAAAGTTGCTTTGAGTAATCTCATTTACACAGTAAATATCCTCATTATCGTATGCTTCACATTGTTGTACTTTTCGGGAATAATTGTACTAATTGTAAAAATTCTAAATCGCTCAATGCAAACTAACAGATGAATACGAATGTGTTGATTATTACAAATGTTTCGCTAATTTACTAAAAATAATTAATTTTCGTTTGATACAACGTGTTCGTTTTATAAAAAGCTTCATTGCGCAATTCTAAAACTCGATTTTCGCATCAGTTATTAACAAGAAAAATTGAAATTAAAGAGAAATTAAACACGTTATCAAAAATCAAAACGGAACGTGAATTGTTGAAATTCGAGATGCAATCGCAAACATGTTCGTAACAATTCTCGGAAAACTCGACATACAATTTTGACTTTCCTAAAATTTTAAATTATGCTTCGAATTCCCGTTCTTTCTTATGTCGTAATTGCTACACATGTTTCAATAGCTATAATTGTATGGCTCATTAAACAAAATATTTAGCGCCAGTAATGGAAGTGTTGGCTTTCTGTTTCTGTCAATAGAGAGGCCGTGCAATCCAATATCCGACGCTATAAGCGACGTTTTTATGTTTTTATGATTATTACCATTGGGGATTTTTTTTCCTGACACCAGATTAAAATGTCCCTAATATGACTCTTTATAAGAAGTGCTTCAAATTCGTTTGCTTTACAATATCCGGACCAGTATTATTGACAAGTTATCCGCTAATGTCCCCTTCCGGTCCAAACCGGAAGTAGGTTGATCGCGCTGTTGAAATCAGCGTATATTAAACGATTTATGAAAGCGCATTCAGACAATTTTACGGATATGAAAAATACATAAGATAAACCATCTGTATATACTATAGTCATGATTTGTGACATTTTACAACGGACGACCGAGCTCAACATTTCTCCATTCCAGAAATTGTTATGAACATTCCCTTTTTCCTTTTATGTTAGATTTTCTCAAACTTGATTCACAATTTTACGTTTTGTTTTGTGGGTTTTCACATGAAATGGTTTTCAGTATTTAAAGAGGAAACTAATTGTACCCAGGTAATATATTTTTTTCTTTCATATGTGATAAAGTACATTGCTAGCTACAGATACAATGCAACAGTCACAATTCTCTATGCAATTATTTCATTGCCTCATTATTTCACCAGCATCTGTATTCGATTACCATATGTAAATAGCATCTAAATGTGATTATGTTTTCAGTGTATTGCTAGATTCCTAATATGACGTAATAACCAATTTAAGACCCAGATGGCGTCATAGCACATCTGCCTATCAAGTCTCAATACAAATGTTCTCATACATTTCAAGATGTATCTTGCATGCAAGAAAATATCATGAAAAGCTAATTTCCACGTGTTTGATTTAAAACCGTAAATCCCTTTGAAGTAGGCGTTACACCCAGAACGGTCTCGTCTCGGCTCCTGTACGAGTCTGAGGTATGATGCGCCGTATGCTCTTGATGATTTGAGATGCAGTATGTATGATCGCCCGTGTTTTCCCAGCGTTAGAGGAGGAGACTTTTTTGTCAGTCTGATTATTAAGCCAGCTTCTCACGTGTGTTCCTAATATCCCCAACAGACAGCACGAACATGTCGAGGGCACACGAGGGCGCATGACGTGCTAAACTATCCCGCCTGTAACGGAGTAAACATGCTACACGCACTACACGTGCAAAGCGTTGTTTGATGAGTCTCCTTGGGATGAAAACAATGTGTATGCTGCAATTTTCTATTAATGTTTTTCCCCCTGAAAATGCCAATTTGATATTTTTCAGGTGTAGATGTATTTCACATCAACGCATTACTACAGAATGAAATAAGAATGTAGTCATCAATTATCGGTAAATGTTGATGCACTTTACTTTTACTGTTAAGTTGATTACCTTCTCTACACCTTTGTCAATTAAATGAATTGACAGAAGAAATAAAGTTTACCTACTAAACCAATAAAACACGTTTTCATTGCATTTGTATTGGACGTTTAGGTTGTGATTAAGGAATGATGTATTACTCGATACGGGACGCAGACCTATAAACACAGTCACGTGTTATTTAAGGAGGAAGTTTAACGATATGTTTATCTTGATACGACTCCATTGACAAAACAAATGATACAAAAGGTAGTCTATGTATAAAACGTGTCAATTTACGTTTACCGAAGGGTAGTCTCCCTTGCAAGCGATTTTCAGGTCCGATCATTTTACTCTACTTCCGGAAGGTTCAACCGGATAGTCTCCCGTTAGCGGTAAACTAATGCACTATTTAATCCTGTTATCCATGCTTCCATGCTCAGAGTAACATGAAGTGCAGAGAAATGAAAGGGGTCGACATTTATTCCTATCTTGTTAATACACAAAACCTGCTAAAATAAACTTCAACATTCAGTATACAGACATACACAACAGTTTGAAACTATGTAAGAGGATGGGAGAAACCCCATATTGACTCCATTGAGGTTATGGCAAAGATTGTGCGTTTGACAAAAACATTTTTTTTTATTTATGTGCTTTATGATAAACGCGTTGTGAAACTTGAAAGAATTGATTATCTTTTATGCCTGATATCGAGAGTAACGTCAAGTATAACCTACTCGCTAAAGCTCGCATAAGTGGATTCAAAGCATAATAAAAAAAGCATGATGTGATGCATGATAGTAATCAAAAGTGAATTACACGCACGTGATGAATTCTTGATTAAAGATGACTTTTGGATCTGTGTCAATTTTACATTTTATGATATAACTGTACATACGCATATTTATTGCTCAGAATGATAACAGTAAATGGAACCAAGTATAATGGAATTTTTATCATAAAAGTAATTCAGCATGATTCATATATTGAGACTGCATATTCGTTTATCAATCATTTTGTATTTTGTGCCCCGGTATATCATCATATGCGGCTTTTCCCAAGCGTTCCCTGGACACCTCCATATCGTATCGTACTAACAGACAGACGCACGCTTATATTGATATCAAACATATAAATGACCACTGCGTAAAAATGAATTTCCTTGACGTAGGCAAAAGCTGTAATCGAACGTGCCTCTGGTGACCTCGTCATATCATCGAACGCGCCCTTAATAGCCCCCTACCGGGAACCGAATTCTGAAAACGTTTTTCGGTAATATGAATGAGAAGCTCAAACATAGAATGGCGATTGTCCAAGAAAAATAAGTTATAATTGAAATATAATGTTCAGACGGTGATATGGAGAGCAGCCATGTTTTCGTGTTTATGTGGCTATCTACGTAGCATTCTCTGGCGATCGTAGTGGAGATGTGGTTTAGATCAAACACAATCATTGGATCACGGTCATATGTTTCCAGAACAGGAATAGATAGGGATAAATTCCCAATCGGGTAATACAACAGCTTTAGTAGAGTTATCGTAACATCGATAACGCAAGGTGACATTCGCCATATGGGTTCGGCTCTCTGTAAAGTAAAGAACAATTGTCCTCTGGGCGTTGCTAGAAAACACATGCGTCTTCTGTAAAATGCCCCAGGCCTGTTTTTCATCATTGCCGCAACTATGATAAGCATTGAATATATTTACCTTCACTTTTGTATCCAATTTAACCCTTTCACCACTGAAGACCATAATGGACTCGTCCAGATCAATGTATGGTAGAGTCTACTAAAGTTACCTAGGGGTGAAAGGGTTAAGTGGTAGTTTTGAGTGAATTATAGAGTGAATATTCTTCTGTTTTATACGATTATCAAGTAATGACATCAGTACTACAGCCTTTTCCCCATACTTATCCAAGTACTCCAGTATGGACTTACGTACTGTAAGAAATGATTGCATGGTCCATCTTATCATCGAACTTTCGAATAATTTCATCCCGTTTTCCTTTATTCGTCTAAATACTAAAACCAAACATACCTGAGTGTGTTTGACTGCACGCGACAGCTGTTGTCAAGAACATCCAAAATGAAACCTCCACTTTTGTGTCGAATTTTTGTCTATA
>JAUMHH010225209.1:0-11969 GCA_032359455.1 Chlamys rubida
TGAATCATTCAAGTGCGGTGCTGTGCATGTAATGCACATGTGTACACTTTGGGCCGATAACAGTCGGACGGATTAAATACTGCGGTAAGTTTAACTTTTTAAAGTTTAACTGTATTACAGGAATATATCCTTATACTTTTAGGTTTTCGTTTGGTCTGTTAGTCTTTTATTAACAGCTATGGTCATTTAAGGACGTGCCAGGTTTCGGTGGTGGAGAAAAGTCGGAGTTCCCGGAGGAAAACCACCGACCTACGGCCAGTACCTGGCGACTGCCCCACGTACGCTCGAACCCATGACCAAGTGGTGGAGGGCTAGTGGTAGCAGAATGTCGGACGCTTTACCACTTGGCCCTCGCGGCCCCCAAATGCGGGTGGCCTTTTACGTAGCAGATGTAGAGGGGTTAAGACTCACCCGGCCCATCATATCAAAATGTCGCACCATCAGATAATTAGGGATCTTCTCAAATTTTATTTTCCGTTCTCAGATGAATCACTTCAATGCTACAGTTCTATAATCACACTGTATTTGTCTTCAAAACCGAATACTTAACAAAACTAATACGAATCCATTTATAGCTTAGTGTATTTCATACTCTTAATTTAACTGTAGGCATGCGCAAAGCCGCCTCCTATACACCCGTGTAATTAGAAAACCTGTCCAATCTGACCGAAATGATTGGCCACCGTAATATTCAGTTTAGAGAGGTTTCTCTGTAAGTACACTTGTGAAACACCGGTTTAATCGGTTGGACTATAGTGTGTGTGTTGCTCTCCAATGTGGGTTGAGTATTTTGTGATCTTTTGGGGTGGGAGATTTATTCAAAATGTTAAACATTCGCGTCTGTCTGAAATTTCTGTCTGAAATTTAATGACAATCAACGTGCACCAAACTACCGCTATATTTGGCAACCGTAGCTAAAATGTCTTAACAAACCTAACCATGTCAACAAATATATATTCATACAGTGTATGCGATTTAAAATATTTGCTCTCCAAATTATAAACAACGTCGCTTCGTTTGTTTAATCAAAGTTAAATTTCTCACATTTCAAAGTGAATTTGGAAGTTAGATTGTGTTAAATATACAACTCCTGTGTAAAGAAACGATACGGCGATATCGGGGGAATTGAATTGCTCGGGACCATATCAGTGCTATATCAATGTACACCGCACAGTCGTACTGGCATTTGGGCGTCAGTATTTGCACTGGAAGGTTAAAACGACAAGCACCTTGGTTCGCACTTAATAGGAAAGAAAGGAAACCCTCAAGATATTACAGGTATATTTTATTCGAAATTTAAACTTTTAATATTTTAAGAAATTGTGTCTTTGAAAAATATTAGCTTATATCTCTTTGCAGGTGAATATTTTTGAATTTAATGAACGTATGCTAATATACTTGAAGAGCATGGTTATTTCAAAATACATGTACCTATTTCATTTGTTATTTAGTGAATATTTTCTAAAATCATCATATAATAATAGATTGTTTTGATATTCCAAAAACGTTATCAAATTTATTTAATCATTACGTTGCTAGCAACATATTCAAGAAAATTTCAACAGTCACTAAGTTAATTTAGAATCGAGTGTCATTAAATTGAAATAAATGAATGAAATTATTTACAATATCTCAGATAGAATTCATCAGTTACGTATCAAACGTGTCGTAACGTTTGAACACTGACTGGTCACTTTGTCAAGCTATGACCGACCGGTCACTTTGTCAAGCTATGACCGACTGGTCACTTTGTCAAGCTACGACCGACTGGTCACTTTGTCAAGCTACGATTGACCAGTCGGTCTTCAAATGTTGCGACACGTTTAATACGTACATTGTTTGTGTAGAAAGTAAAATTTTGGTATGAAATATACAACAGTTGCGACTCACACACAAAATATGCAACGGTGTATGAAATTGATGGAAGTGATCGAAACATTCTTTCAAATTCTAAGAACTGATAACTGAAATAAAAATACGCATTTGACCAAAACTTTTGGACTGAATAGCTACAGGCTGTTGTCATTCTACTAATTTAGTTCATTAAGCTAACTGCAAAAATAAATGATTATTTCCTAAATATGTGACGGTACTTTGACCAGATTTATGTAATGCATGATATTTTCGTAATGAGTTTTTATTGGACCAAGGTGATAGTGATAGCTATGACAAATGAGTTTGACATCAAAAACATATGATGAGATCAAATTAACATCTCATATTTAAATTTATATCACATCTGTTCGCGTATCCTCTGACAGCCGTCATTCAACGCGTGAATGCCGAACTTCCGTCTATATTAGACGCTTGAATAAACTTTAAAAATAGTAAACAGTCTGTTTATCCGAAAACATGGCTAACGACGATTCATATTATCCGAAAACATGGTTACATAACAAATGTGTACTATTAAAAAAATGGCTATAACAAATGTATGTTATCCGCGAAACTTGTTATAACGAATCTGTATCATCCGGAAATTTAGTTAAAACAAACTTGTATTATCCGAAAACCTGGTTATAACGAATCTGTATCATCCGGAAATTTGGTTAAAACAAAACTTGTATTATCCGAAAACCTGGCTATAACGAATCTGTGTTATCATGAAACCTTACCATAACGAATCTGTATATCACTAAGCGGAGGAAAAGAAACTAACAAGGATTCCCCCAGGAACGGCGAGTGAGAGAATTTGTTACATGCTTGAACCTAAATGACTATGTTTAGGGTGTTTTAGACGTTTTAGGGGTTTAGATCGAACACTCGGTAAAACTCCCAATAACCCTATCTAAATCATCATTTTTTTAGGGGGAGGGGCATTTTTCACAGAGGGTTGATCTTATCCCCTAAAACGTCTAATATTACTCTGGACAGATCCGTTTGATAGTACAAACATACCAACTTTAAAAAGGGTAAAGTCCCTGTGATTTTGTATTCCATTTAAACATCTTTGCTTCATATAATATTTATACTTCATTTGTATATATCTGACCCTTTAGCAATCTGGCTCTCCATGGGTACTGAATAACTGAATAATAAATTGGAGTGGTATAAATGGATATGTGTCTAGTGAAATCGGGAACCGTCGGCACTTTCCGTAAACGTGTATTTTCTCGTTTACGGAAAGTGCCGACGGTTCCCGCCTTTCGTTAGTCCGGATATGGTTGTTCACGGAATTAAGCTCTTTATAACGAAAAAACCGGATTACATTCCGAAACTCATGGGCGGACCTTTCTAGTGTTTAGGTGCGCCCTACGTATACACAGGGCTATCGGTCCTGGCTACGTACTTTATGACAGCGCGCCAAAATAAACACAATCAAACAAAAATACAGATATGATTTGAATTTTACTTTCCAAAAATTGAGATTAAACCGTTTCACATTGATTTTTTAAAATATTTAAAAATAAACCCTATAATTTGACATGTTTTTATATATGAGCTCATTCGTTTACGTAACAGACTGTTAATCTTACGGCTTCGTATGGCACACACGCCCAAAATCAATTCTTTATATAAAATACCAACAAAGCGTAATCTTATGTCATGACTCGAGAGAGTGAAAGTCACCATTTGAAGTTGAATACAAATAACAATTCATCAAAGCTTATCTGTACAATTTCTCACAAATTGCGTGACACTCGAGATTTATTTCCTCACCACTTAAACAGTGTATTGTTACGTATTTCAACATACCATGCATTGTGATATACTATATAGAGTCAATAAACAAGTTTAAAGAAACAAATAAATACCTGTTTGATAATTATACAAAATAAAATCTTGATTGATTTATATTTTTTTTTAAATTTATCAAGATAAAAACAATCCACACTTGTGCCAGATAATTCGTTAAATTATGTTTTATGACACGAATGTTTAAATTACACAAACGTGTTATGTACCGATTTGTTTGTTTGTTTGTTTGTTTGTGGTTTAACGTCTTTCACTACGACGGCTGGGGTTCCAATTCCGGACTTCTATATGTGCGCTTCCGTTCGGGTCAAAGTTATTATTGAAATATCAAAAATCTTGAAGAAAGTGTTGTAATTTTCGTGACGAAACAAGTGTAAGCATTTTTTTAAATGACCAGGATGATAATATAATAAAAAAAACACCATTTTTTGTACTAAGATGGGGCCCGACGAATTATCTTTTGACGCTCTCTAGAGGCTTTTCCCCACATTATTGCCAGGTATTTTGCCATTTATACAGCATAACATTAATAAACAAAGAGGTCTATCTAATCTAGAAACCTTGTAAAACATTACAGTTCGTACACTTATAGGTAAATCGCGTCTATATTACTCCAGAAGTAGTCTATTCCGAAAGAGAAAAACATATCTCGCACCTCAGACAGAGATATCCCACGTCATACGCCTCGGTTGGGATTTTGTTACAGAATCTTAGCCCTCGACTGAGATTACCCGATCTCGCTCAGTTACATGTAATATAGTCTGTTTCCAGAGAGGGTCGGTTAAGACAAGTGTCGCTCTATAATATGTACACGTCATTTTATGAGTGAATGGATAAATATTTATTTAAGTGACACGCATTCTTTATCGCATTACAGTGTGATTAAACTACTTCGGTATATTAAACTAAAAGAAACGCCCCGACAATTATGACACATGAGACACTCCCTTTAAAACATGTACATATATTTATTTGCCATTTACTATAAAAATAACAACTGGACCTATTACCGAACAGCTGCGATGTGTATTGATCAATTATATCCGCGCGCAGTAGAACCAGACTGGCCCCACCTGTACGCATATGTCAATGATATGTACCCGGGTGATCTGATGGCGCAGTGGATAACGCACTCGTCTTTCACCAAGGCGACCGGGGTTCGATTTCCCTGCCCGACCACGTGGGTTTTCTCCGGGTACTCCGGTTTCCGCCCACAATAAGAACCCACGGGCGCTAACATCCGGGCCAACAAGACTGATTAATATAAGTTGAGATAACTGGTTTCATAATTGTTGTAAAATAAATAAAGCTTCAAGTTTATATGTACCCAGGATACTCGGTAAAGATACTAGGAAATAGAACTGTAGTCTTCACAAAGATAAAATTTGTAAATTTAAAGATTTTTTTTAAAGAATTCGCAACATAGCGACGAAGGCGTCATACTGAAATCGATGAGGGTATAAGTGAAATGTTCACAAATTAACATATATATTCCAAAAGGAATTAAAAAAAAGTGAAGAAAACCTGAATGCACCAGGCTACCCAACGTTTTCCATTCAAACTGTCAGACGTTCTGTTTACTTAAGGCATTGCTATTTAAGATAGTAATACCCTGTTGACGATTTTCTGACAACACTGTTTTATCCTTCTGACATGGGAAATAGATACAAGTTTATGTATGTCTTGGTATCAATTACCGTATTTCTAAAACAAAAAACACCATGTTGGGGATTTCAACGACAAAATAAATAGTGTGAATCACCCGTCTTGTGGCTCTTAACACAGGGACATGAGAATTTGTTTCAGCAATATTTGGACCTAAACTAAGGTGTTCAGAGTGATTTTACATGTTTTAGGGGTTTAGATCGGCTTTCGGTAAAACAATGACACCCCCGATGATCACATGATCATGTTTAATGGGGTGTAATTTTTACCGATTTTTTTTTTCAACTTAATAAGGTGTTCAGAGTTATGCCAACCCCAATGATCATAATCATTGGGGGTTTCATTTTTACCGAAGGTCGATCTAAACCCCTAAAAACATGTAACATTACTATGAACACCTTAGTTTAGGTCCAAATATAGCTGTAACAAATTATCATGCAGGTCCCTTTGGCTCTGAAGTGTCGAATACAAATTGATAGCTATTATCGTATCATCTCTCTTGCTTATTCTTTTCAGTTTCTTTTTCTTTCTTCCTTCCCTCCCTTTCTTCTTTATTTGTTCATATAGATATTTTTGATAAATACATTTGTTGGTGTTGTCATGTAATTTATTATAATTAGACAAATTTGAGAATGCGTTACTGAGTTGAAATAACTTGTGCCTGGCCCTTTTGTTGAATAACAAATAAAACATGTTTAAATCAAACTTGAGTCTAAATGATTTCAACATTCTTTTGAAAATGCTTGTACAGTAAAGAGTACCACTGTGTTAATTATAAGAGTTCTATTCCAGAACTATTTTTCGACCATCATTAAAAAATATAGATGATAAGCAACACTGTCGGATCACACTTTTCAAAGAAAGGGCGGAGCGTGAAACGATTGCAAGGAAATCAAAAGGGGTTTTCCTGTCTTAGAGCTACCTCCCTTACCAATGTATTGGTAGCATTACTGCAATCGGGAACCTTCGGCACTTTCTCGTTTACGGAAAGTGCCGACGGTTCCCGATTGTACAATGTAGTGGGATAGTTCGCGTATTCGACCCCTGTAGTTTCCGGTTTTTTTTTATTGTTGTTGTTGTTGTTGTTGTTGTTGTTGTTGATATTGATTTTTGTTGTCAAAAACAAGTGTACACGGTAACTGTTAATTCTGTAAAATACTTCAATGTGATTTTTGTGGAATAACCCGTTGAAAATAAATTAATCAAATATTTTGCAAAAATGAAAACTTAGAGTTAAAAATGAAACTGATCAGCTTCACTTTTGAAAAGCCAATAATGAAAGTTATCAAACAACGGTTTTCAAAATTCGTGTAAAACTCATTGCAGGTTGAGACCAAAGCTGCCGTTGCTTTACATCAAGTGAAACCTGCTGAATTTTGTGCATATTCGAAATCAAAACGGGTTCCACTCCCGATACACTTATCCTCTTCACACCCTTGGGATATGTCATAACAAAGGTTTTTTTTCTTTCTGTAAGCGCCACCTTTCGTATTATACAAGTAGACTTGATCCTTTGATGTACATCAAAAGAATCACGCGGCAACATAACGGTAAACTTGAACGGCTTTGAAGTCGGGTGTCGTCTTCTGTACTCTCCATAGGACAGGTATTAGCTTTGGCATTAGTCATTGTTTTTATGCCTGAAACCAATTCAAATGTTAACTTCGTGGCTTTAATTTTGTCATTAAAATTTCCAAGAGTGAAGAGGGGGTGTACATAATTATATGCGGGAACGGTAACCTTTGATTTCATTGAAGCTCCTATTGTAATTTCAATGTGTACGTTATAACAATCGTCTAAAGGTTGATACTTCTGGTTTTAACAGTACTTTTTTTTTAACTTTGCAGGCCAACGTACCTTTCTTGGAGACCACGTAACTTCAATTAATGCACAAGCGATCCAGATGCTGCGTCAGTGAGGAAAAGCGGAAGTGATCTCTCAGCAGACGACCTTTTATATCCGTTTGAGCGAAGTAATTTCAGCTTTTACAATACTACTAAAATTGCTTAAACTGAGTTCGTTTGGCTAAGTGTCGTGTGTAACGATGCCCGCGCAGAAGAAAATGCGACCCCCAAAGCACCTGGAGAAGATGCTGTTTATCAATCACAAAGAAGACCAGTCTTTGCAAGACCGGTTGGCAAGGATACACCTGCGGTCTAGACTTCGGGAAATAGAGCTAGACCGGGAACGGATTAAGGTTAGGGATGAACTCAGAGATTCCAAAAGGAAGCAAATTCCTATTGACAATGTCCTCGCTAGACAAGATACGATGGCGTCACGTCCTTCAATGTCGTCAAGGAAACCAACACGACTTTCGGTGACTTCTGATCCACGATTTCCTCAGGACGAGGATGGTCCGAACGCGTATCTCCTTGGAGAGTTTAAGAGAATGTCGGAGGTCATTCCCACTATTCTTCTAACGCTGTCTGCAAAGGACGACAAAAACAAACCGAAATCTGGTTCGAGATACAGACCAGAGCATGCAAAAACACAATCAAAGATAAGTTCTATACAAGACTACGAGCCTGACCTCCATCGCATCACAAAACTAGCTCGTACTGTGAAAACTCTTAGACATAACATGGCCATCAATAAGAAATTAGAATTTACACGGCCAACAGTTTCGTTGGCAAAAATGTTCAAAGAAATATATGAAAAAGAGCATGATTTGGACCAATACACTGATGGCGCGTGCGTTTTATTGAAAAGGAAAATGGAGAAACGGCGCCGGGGACCTTTGCCTCAACTTGATCAACCAATTAGGCGACGTCATTCAGCTTATGAGTTCTCCACAACAGAAAAACTCAAAGATAGCAGCACCGGAACCGGAAGTGATGTCCGGGAAAGTGTATTTCCACCTCATGGTAGACATTCCGACGTGCTTCCCGCCCTGAAGAGGACGCCGAGTGTTGCCAATTTGCCACGGATGACCAGGAGTATGTCAAGTCTGAGTGTCCTTGGTGTCCGACGGTCCGAAAGTCCGGACACAAAACTATTTATAGGCGAGGATGAACTTGTCATGCGCAAGAGAGTTGCGTTCGAATTACACAAATATGAACGGTTGCGAGAGAAAGTGGACAGATTTCTTATTCCCTCAAAAGCTATTGTCGAAGTGTCTGACGAAGTAGCTGTCACTTGATATCAGTGGTAGCCATTTAAGAATATATGCTGCCTGACTGCAAAACGAATCTCCCTTTCCAAAAAAGTGCCACACTGAAAATTATGTCAAATATAAATTATAATTTCGACATTGTTAATTAACTAAAGAATGAAACATTTAAAAGGTACACAATAACTGATTACTCATTGAATGGTACGCAAGAATTAACGACTCATTTAAAGGTACACAAGAATGTTTGAAAGGTACACGAAAACTGATGATACTTTTGGCAGATACACAAGAATTGATCACACATTTGAAAGGTATAAGACGTTTGAAACGTACAAAAGAATTGATGACGCGTCTGAAAGGTAAACAAACAGTGATGACGCATTTGAATGGTAAGGGATGACAAACAAAATGTTAAAACTATTGGAGAAAAATAACTCTTACACATATCACATGATTATGTATAATATATAGAAAACATGTAGCATTTATTTTCGAGCGCCTAGTATACATGTATTTCTAGGTAATGGGACTCGTCAAAATTATGAAATAGATGTTCAGGACACACCTGAATAAAATTCTACAAAAATCAATAATTCGTAACTGGAGCATTGCAATATTTGTGAACAATGAAGCCTTTCCCTCTCGAAAATTTCTAAGTTTCGGAACATTTGTTTTAAACGAACTTTATTAACATAACTAAAAACCTGTTTCCTACATGGCTGAAACTAAGTAAAATTTCTTAAATGATACAGTTTTATGAGCAACTCTTTCCAATTGGAAAAATAAGTCAAGGAATTTCCTTAAGGGCATTTGTTCAACTTGAGCGAGATATTTAAAACTAAACACATTGTTAAGTAGAACCACTTGTTATCGAACACATGGTAGAAGGGTTTCTGTATTAAATATTCTCTATAAATAAGACCATGATCCTTATATTTACACAAAATCTCATAGAAGCCAGGAAACTGTATGTTCAAACAAAACCAGAGGTTGGCGAGAAACCTTAAAAAAAAATGTCTTCATTAACATGAAACTACATATAATAACTTAAGGGGCCGATACAGTGATCATTGGTGAAAAATAGCTATTTTTTTAGGTGTGAAATTCAAGAGCAGTGAGTCCCGTAACACAATTTTGTGTACTCACTGGTTACATTTGTGAACAAACAATTCACAAAATCATGTTTTACTCAAAAAAATATTTTTAAGAAAAAAATGAGTGTTTTTGTAATTGTTTACGGTTGCATCACTCTAGCTTATATTTCACGACAAAATTAACTAGATATAGATTATTTATTTCTTAGATATATAAGGAATGGAAACCTACCTAGATATTTAAGAAACTCTATTTAATATCGACAAAAATCCTTTCTGAAGGCACATGGGGGTGAACAATTTCAACAGGTTTTGAGACTTCTGAAAGAAAGCGAAACTGTGTCTTCACTACTTGTATAAAAAATAATCTGGTCTTGACAATAGGTCACATGATAAATATATGTTCTCAGAAAGTTTTGAGTTAACTTTTTAAAATCATTATTGTCTATAAATGACCATTATGTTCTAATGAACATTTTGGTATATGATAAGGGTATGTTTGTTGAACATTGCTAAAGTGAAATATTACACTGGGTGGTATATGCAAGTGGATATGCCATATGACTTGTATCTCCCTCTTAAGAATTAAGAAATTCATCGTCTGTTTTAAAATAAAAGTAGTAGAAACATATATTATAATTCCCATTGGTGGCTGAGGTATCATTTCCTCTTTATTTATTCCATTTATCATGTTTACTTCCTATAAATTGTTTTCTACAAGTGACAACGATATATCGTATCGGCCTTTAATAAAATATTATCATGAGTTTAAAAACTTGTTTTTTTTTACTTTGTTTTCTTTCCTATCTGCAAGAAAAAAATCCACCAAGCATAAAACAAACTAGCCCTCAACCACTGGGTTGCGGGTTCGAAACCTACATGGTGCAGTTGCCTGGTACTGACCGTAGGTCGGTGGTTTTTCTCCGGGAACGCTGGCTTTCCTCCACCACCACCACCACCACCACCACCTGACACGCCCTTAAATGACCATAGCTGTTAATAGGACGTAAAACACAAACCAAATTCAGTTTGTCAATATGTCCGTTAAGATTCGTATTTATTGAACGATTTACATGAAACTTGGTCAAGATGTTCAGTTCACAAAACTACACGCTGAGGGAAAAAGTCAATGTCAAAGGTCAAGGTCATAAGGTCATAAGGTCAAGGTCATAAGGTTCAAAGGTCCAGGTCAAATTTTGCATATTTTCACTGATGAACATTTTGTTATGACATGATGAAGCAAAGTTGATCAGAATTAAACAAGGAGTCAACTGACCAAAGGTCATCGTGTCAGATGTCAAGGTCACTGTGTCAAAGGTCAAATTTTGTAGTTTTTCACTAATAAGCATGTTATGACATTATGAAGCAATGTTTGTCGGAATTAAACAAAGAGACACACTGAGGTAAAAAGTCAAGGTCAAATGTCATGGTCATTAGGTTCAAAGGTCAAGGTCAAATATTGCATCTTTTCACTGATGAACTTTTTGTTATGACATGATGAAGCAAAGTTGATCAGAATTAAACAAAGAGTAAACTGAACAAAGGTCAAGGTCATCGTGTTAGAGGTCAAGGTTAAATTTTGTATCTTTTCTTTTCACTGGTGAACATTTCGTTATGACACTTTGAAGCAATGTTGCTCATAATTAAACAAGGAGTCAACTGACCAAAGGTCAAGGTTATTGGGTCAAAGGTCAAGGTTAAATTTTGTATCTTTTTACTGGTGAACATTTTGTGATGACACTTTGAAGCAATGTTGCTCAGAATTAAACAAGGAGTCAATTGACCTTTTTGACCAAGGTCAAGGTCACTGGGTCAAAAGTCAAGGTCAAATTTTGTATCTTTTCTCTGATAAATATTTTGTTATGACATTATGAAGCAAAGTTGGTCGGAATTAAACAAGGAGTCAACTGACTTAAGGTCAAGGTCACGGGGTCAAAGGTCAAGGTCAACATTTGTATCTTTTCACTGATGAACATTTTGTTATGACATTATGAAGCAAAGTTGGTCGGAATTAAACAAGGAATCAACAGACTGAAGGTCAAGGTCACTGGATCAATGTCAAGTTCAAATATTGTATCTTTTTACTTATGAACATTATTTTCATGTTATTATGAAGCAAAGTTGTTCAGAACTTAACACGGAGTCAACTGACCTAAGGTCCAGGTTACGTGGTCTAAAGGTTCAAGGTCAAGGTCAAGTTTTGTATTTTTCACTGACGAACATTTTGTTATGATATTATGAAGCAATGTTGGTCGGAATTAAAGAATAAGTCAACTGACCAAAGATCAGGGTCACTGGGTTAAAGGTCAAGGTCAAGGTCATTTGGACAAAGTGGATCTCTGACTTTGACCCTGGCTCTTGATGGGGGAGGTATTTAAGGTGAAATAAAACAAATCAAAGCT
>JAUMHH010225220.1:0-11968 GCA_032359455.1 Chlamys rubida
ATTACACTATGTATGCTGTACAGACCTATTACACTATGTATGCTGTACAGACCTATTACACTATGTATGCTGTACAGGCCTATTACACTATGTATGCTGTACAGACCTATTACACTATTTATGCTGTACAGACCTATTACACTATGTATGCTGTACAGGCCTATTACACGATGATGACATTTTAGAGCAATACTAGCTTTTTTATTAAATGTTAAAATTTAGTTTTTGTAATAAAGCAAAAATATAAAGATCACGCAGTGATCGAGAGAACGCTGGGAGGCGTGTTTTGTGTTATCATAAAGTTGATAAAAGCATTTTAAGTGATGTACGACATCCTTTGTATTTTCCTTAACATTTAACAGAATTTCACGACAGCGGAGGTCATCCGCGAGGACGTATCGGGGGATCGATGGCGGTGACGAATGTAGACATTCTCGAGGAAACGATCTACTCTACAATATACCAAGGTTGTACATTATCTTATCGTAGAACCTCCGTTTTGTATACCATAGGCTAGATTCGTTTTCACTTTTGAAATTTTTCCAATTAAAACGTAAAAGTTATGATATTTATATTTCTCATGTATTAGGCTAGAAGCTAAATACCTTATAACTAACTACATTGTAACATACAGGACATGTTTGACACATATGCTGGTAATTATAGTAAATGCTCACGTCAGACAGAAATCCAGTGATATTGCCTTGTTTTTCGTTGTGTATTACAGCATTGATTCGGAAATCCATTTATTTGATTTCTGTTTCAGACGCTTCCAACTGTATGCCGTTATTTGCCTGGGGCCTACTGAATGCTCCAGGGTTGGGAATAGCGGCTGGTGCTGATTTCCTGGACCTAGAAGAAGGGATCAGAGACCCTTCTGTATTCACGCCTCCATCTTACTGTCCAGAACAGATATCAGGGGTGTGTTTTCGCAGTTGCTCTTTTTCTTTGTAGGAAATGTTTACTTTGCTTGACTTATCTTTCTGCATCGAATTATTACAATAGTTGCTTGCTCACTCCGCATTTCTATCGACCATTTAGCGTCATAGGAATTCAAATAATCTATTTTTGTAACAGTGGTATAGTTTTCCATATTTTACACTGAATTGCATTACAATACCGGAAATGTATTGATAACATACTAACACATGTTTTTCTGTTTCTCGTTTTTCAGAAAGAGGATGATTCGTGGTTCTTAGGACTCTCCAGTCTGTTTCATAAAAAGCAGCTTTAAGCTCTCAATCCTCGTCCCCATTTTTTGATATTTGATTTTACGTTTAATCCTGTGATGTGACCTGAAACATGTATCGTTATCCAACACGCCATCTAGTCAGGGTACGAACTTTTATCACGTTTCAGCAGATCATGTTGAATGGTTCAGAATTTAATGTTCTGAAACGAAGCAAACAGACGCATGAATGAACAAAATAACCATTAAATTGTATTCCTCCTATACCTTGTATGGCTTTAAGTTGATAAAACTATAACATTAGATTCTTTGGGAAAATATAAACATAACCATTGTCAACATTGCAGTAATACTCGTACCCGTCATCCTGGACCATCATCTAGCTAGATATTTATGCAAACCATTGCCTGCAAAACTGTTGGTACATACTTTATTGCAGCTCTTCTCAAGATCAAGTAACATTCTATGTGATAAGTCAAGCATGTTCTGTCAGTGAAAATGTTATTAATCTATATAAACTCCTATTTCGTAAAAACACGAAGTAATGAAACTGCGTGAGGTTTAGTGACCTTCCAGTAATGCTACCAGAGTGTCACCTGTATTAGAACAAACCATTGTTTTAATAAATTGCAAAACGTTATTGAAATTCATAAAAGTTTGAGTTATTGCTGGTCGAACAAGATTATACGTGCCACGCTACCAACTCGATATTTTCTTGCAAAGGGAAGCACATTGCCGAGTAAAAATCATGCCACGGCAGATATCACTTTATAAATGCGTATCCGCCATTAGCCTTAAAACAATCCTTACTTCATTTAACTTTTATATTGATATATGTTAGACGGTCTATTTTCGTTGCACCATCGTGTGTAAAATGAATGGATGCTTTTGGCTATTTTCTTTCCTATTCTAACAATTTGCAGTTCACAACTGATATTTGTGAAAAATCTGAGTAAAACGTTGATTTATAAATAGTTGAGCTATGGAGCTACGTTCAGTTTTTATACCAGAAACTAGAAAATAAAACTTCTACGAGAAAACCGGATTTGGCAATCTAATCAATAATATGCATCGGTAATTCAGAGATAAAACGTCTCTTGATAAACAGTGAGCTGCAGTCTTTTTGATATGAAGCTACATCACGTATTAAACAAGATACTAAACAAATTATTGTTTCCCTAGAAAATCGGATTTCACACTTCACATCAATAATATACACTATGTACAGTAAATATCGAAGTGACCTTTTTATCTTATCGTAGCACACACACAGACACTATCAGTGAACGGGTTGTTACTGCGGTGTTTGAATAAGTATTACTTAAGTATGTGGAGACATAGATAGATACACTACACTACACTCATCAAAATGACTAGGTTTGTGGCTGTGTTGGTATTCCTGTTACCAATCATCTTTCCTGCATCGTCCGAACCAAAGTGCTGCTTGCTTAACCAATGGGAGGGTTTGCTTTACTTTGGCATTGGTGCCGTGGATAAGCAAAATAGCTCAGGGATACCTGGTTCTGACAAGACAGATTTATACATAACAAACGGGACAGTCCACGTGTCATATGACCAGGACAATGGTCTGACATATATCGGCTTCGATAGGTACACGAGGTCTGTACAGTCTCCACCAGAACGATCGCGAGGTAGCCTCATCTCCAATTACAAAACGGTAAGCAGGCAGCTCTGTGTATATTTCAACATTGATATTTAAAACACATCAGCTGTGATTTTTATTTGCTATGGATATAACTTTAGCACAACTCCAGAATATAATGTGTTGAAGGGTTGCATCCTTACTTTGTACATAGGATGTAGTACATATTATCATACAATATACACATGTTTTTGTCTTCTTTCCTAGAAATTTCAGTATCTGGTTTACGAAAATGGAACATGTGAGAGGTCCCCGTTGACTGACAATATGACCGTATATTGTGCCTCAGGTATTTTTCATATTCAGCTATATTATAGTCCTGTCAGCTATATTATAGTCCTGTCAGCTATATCATACTTCAAGCACTTTACTTCGGCGATTATGCTTCAAATATATCTTAACGACGTAAGTTTAATATATATATATCCCTGTTTACCTACAGAAGATAGAAATTTACTAAATGACCATCAAAAGCGAAGTCGGTACGTTCCTGTTACTAACTAACGTTAATTTATACTTAATTTGATGATGTATTTTCGTTTTAGATTTCCTTAAAAACGACAACTTTCCGATGGGGCGTATCGTAGGTGCAACACCGGTAACCAATATAGAGGTTCTCCCTGGCTCGTTCTTCTCCAGTATCTACACAACGACATATCAAGGTAAACCAATAACAGCCAAATACGTCTTTCTTTACTTAATATGTTATCGCTTTCTTCATTTAATGCGATTAATCGGGCAATTTGTGTTTTTCTCGTTTTTATAAAATGTCTATAACTTTGGGTATTATTTGTACATGGTCTTAATTTCAAAAATCTTTCGTACAATCTTACAACCAGTTGATAACTGGTGGTTAAATAATTGTATTTTTATGCAATAAAGACATGCATTTAAAGCAACTCCCTTCATTTAGACTGTGTCTGCCTTTCTTCTTGACTTATATCTATATTGTCTGTTCTGTTTCGTACATGTATGTATCCTTTAGTACGAGGACCATACCACGCTGGACAGCAACTATACAGATGTAATACTGTTTATATTCGAACATCACTGATATCTTCATCATCATCTTTATTTATGATAATAAAAAATAAGGCACATTCGACAGAGCATATCTCTGCATTGACGCTTTTTGTTCTAGGTGTCACTTTTCAAAAAACCAAAATCTTTTGACCTTTCCTGACATAACACAGTAACCTTGACCCTTGCAGGCGTCTGCATTAACTTCTACCTAATGTGTATCCACTTTATAAGATCCTTTTGCTAAAGTAACCTTGACCTTGACAGACGGCGCGCACTGTATGCCGCTCTATCTAGCTATCGTTAACAACTGGCCAGGCAGTGACAGTGCTGGAGCGGGGGGTGCCGACGTGCTGGACATCAAGGAAGGCATCGCAGATCCATCTATATTCACACCTCCGCCGAACTGTTCGAAGCAGATATCCGAGGTAAGCTTAATGTATTTCTGTGTTTTTCCTTATTAAAACATCAAAAGTTACAAAGTAGATGAGGATATTAAAATGCATAACGCCATTTCTATACTTCGATTTATTTATGGCAATTTCATTTATCAAAAATTACATTTACCCATCTTTGTTATTTTTCAGAAGTCTAAGGATCCAGTATTTCTCTGGCTTTCAAGTTTCTTTGGTTAGGAATCCTTATTAAGTGTGACAGAATGTGTCGAGAAAACTAATTATAAGATTTGATACAGTTATGTGTAGCTGTACGATTGCCTACTTGTTTTATTATATAAATCTCTTTTCACACACCTCTTGGCGATTATTTGTTTTTGGCGACAGAAGATGACAAATATTCGTATACCTTAGTGTCTCTCGTTCTTTAAAAAATGATTTCGAGATACTTACACGTATTTGAACATATACAACAGAGCCAAAGTGTTAGAAGTCGAGATAAGATAAATGCATATACAGGGTTAATCCAAATGTTTGTTCCCGCTAACAATTTGAGTGCATTGAGTAAACTAAATTAGTATTTTTAAATTAAAAGCATTCTCGAAAAATATGGAGTTTACTTGGAATATAGTGAGAGTTCCCGTACAAAATCATAAAGAACAGCGCTGGCTAGTAGTGGTACGATAATGAAGCTAGTAGTTAAATGGGAACTTAGACAACTGTAAAGCTGTTGTACTACGTGGCGAGATGGAAAATAATATACCATTGATACTGTGATAACTTTGTAGGAAAACGGATGGAAATATTGTATTTGAAATTGTCTTTATAAGAAAATTAAATCGTAGTTAGTGAAAATAAGATCGGCTTCCATAGAAAAACGGACATGACTTCGAGTGTACATCGTATGTAGAAATTCAGAAAAGAGTGAAGCATTCAACCTGTACTCAAGACAACCTACGACAAATACCTGGCCGTTTGTCTCTCGCAATAGTTCCGATTTAGGGACGCTAAATGTTGTGTACGAACTATTTCTGCAGGACTGTTTATTATCCTCATTAATGACTGATTATTGACGAACGTGTGCTCTTTTTTATGCGCCGATGACCTTGTGCTGCTAACCAGCAGTAAGAGACCTACCAATAAACACGTGGAGTAATAGCAACGGAATTCTAGAGCAGTACTATAGTCAGCGACAATGCTGCCATTTGGGCTACTCTGTGCAGTGAGCGCCATTTCATCCTTGGCCTCGGTCGTCATGATCACGGCGAGACGGGATGGAGGCAGGACTCCACACCAGTCTTTTGACAGTTGGGCGTTCCAAATAACTCTTTGCCTGTCCATAGACTAAATAAGTTTTGCTTGGGGTAACCAACGTGGACAGGGAAGGCGGAGATACTAGACGGGAGTGATTAAGGAGAAACAACGAACTATGAAAAGAAATAAAGAATATATTCTCTAAATATCAGTTCTAAATACACCTGTAAAAAAAGTAATACGGAAAGCCATGCTTTTTATTGACTTTCATGCTCCCAAGACGTTACATTGCTGACTTCAAGAATGAATAAGAATGTTTCGCACATAAATTATAGAGGGAATCCTACTTTATGGGACCCCCCCCCCCCCCACAAAAAAAAAGTTGATTCCGTTCTTTGCCCAACAAAAATTATCTTACTATTGTACAGGAGATTGGACAAGTCCAGAGGTAGTGTTCATAAAAAAAAGAGACATTTTTGAAAAGTGGAAAGTGACAGAATTGAAACAATCATTTGTATAAACAGAAGAGTTTAGTGTAAGAATCTGTTATAACATGCGTAATTGACAATGATTTAGTCTGGTATTGTAAAAACAACAAGCGATGTACATCAGGATCTTCTTATGGACTCTTTAATCATAACGTTGCAAACATAGGCAGGTATTTGGATTGATTCATCATAACAATGTACCAAAATTACATATACTCCAAGACATTTTGCTTATGCTATACAATGCTTTCGTGAAAACATTACACCGTAATAAACATTTATCTGTTACAGTCAACATGCATAAAATACATCTTAGTGGTGATTTCTTTGTTGGCGATTCAATAATTACCTACATGTACATTAACTATAAAAAGTAAGTAAATTACTAACATAGTCTCAATAATATTCTCTTAAAACTCCATCTTACATTCAAAATCTATTGCTCTCTGAATTCATTTTCACAATAAATATAAGGTATATATACGTGTATACTAGACTCATCGTGTACTTGTTCACTTTCATGTCTCTTTATTTTTTTGAATTATTTGACTTTTTACTTCATACCATATCAATTTTGACCTGTGACCCCACATCACATGTCAACCTTGACATCTTACCTAACATCACATGTTCACCTTTACCTCTGACCTCACATCACATATTACTCTTGAAGTCTGACCTCACACGTTCACTTTGATCTGTAGCTTCACATCACATGCTCACCTTGACTTGCATCACATTTACTTTGATTTGTACCGTCAGATGACATTGACCTCACATTACATGTTCACTTTCATCTGTAACCTCATGTCACATATCAACCTTGACCTTTAACTTCACGTCACATATCAACCTTGACCTGACCTGTGACCTAACATAACATGATCACCTTGACCTTGAATGACTTTATATACAAGGCATGTCTCCTCTAACACAACTGCTGAAATACTTTTACTACTTAGA
Source organism: Chlamys rubida (assembly GCA_032359455.1). NCBI lineage: Eukaryota > Metazoa > Mollusca > Bivalvia > Pectinida > Pectinidae > Chlamys > Chlamys rubida. The sequence goes on from JAUMHH010225220.1 coordinate 6,973, forward strand.
CCATTACACTATCTATTTATTGCTGTATGGCTTCAGCTCTGATACTGTTTGTCAATCTCTGACCACTGACCAGTTTGTGAATAAAGGTAGACTCTTTAACAAGTATATAAAGTATTATAAATTATTATGATCACAGTAGCTAACTTTAGATTCACATTACAACCATAATGTAAACTACCTGAATGAACCTTACATGATATACTAGTAATAAATACAGGACTCTTTCGAAGTATTATAATACAGGTATCTGGTAAATACATTACACTTTGTGTATCTGTTAAATAAATAGGTAAAAATGTATACAGTGGATTCTGCTTGACAGACCACCCCTATGATGCTCTCTCTTAACTGCACCTCTATAAAGGAGTTTACTCTATCAAGAAATCAACTCTGTTAAGTACGGTGGCTGAGTTGTGCCATTTCATCGTTTCATCTTTTCATCCAGAAAAGACGAGATTTAGTAGCCTTTACTTCTCATCTTTTCATCATTGTGGGATGATTAATGCTTGTCATTTCCCTCCGGACTGGAATGGCACAAATCAGCCACCGTGGTTAAGTAACCACTGTAATGCCTGCCCTTGGGTGGTCTCTTTTAATTAGCTATGACTATAATTCAAATTAATACTGTACATAAGGACACACTATTCTGGACACTTGGGTTCCATTAAACACCCCAAACGTATTTTTCTACTGATTAATGCAGAACGATTGTCACTATTTTAGTGGAGTTATATTCCACACTTCCAGGGTCTGGTATACAATGTGTTCAAGGTCATACCATCTAAAGGCCCTATACCAAAAAGACAACTATCAGTAGATACAAATATGTCTGTAATAAAGACAAAGATATAGGGTTTTCATAATTACATAATCAAAAACAACAGATCTAGCTCAGAGAGGTATAAACAGAAGAGAAAACTGCATATAAAAATTCAAAATGTAATCAAAATTAAATTTAAAATGTCTACGGAAACTAAGAGCACTGGCCTTTATCATTCCAGGCAGTACTAGGTACTACCAACATCTGAAGGTTTGATTCATGTCCTATCACAGAACCATGTTCATTATACTACTAACACCTGACATCTTTGCCATTCTAGTAAAAACTCTGCAGTTTTGCAACTGATCTTATGATATACAAGATGAACATTACACTGAATATGTCGTTTCTGACATACAAGTTTTTTTTAGAACAAATATGTCACATGATTTGGTGATATTACGTGGTACATTAGCGGGGAGGGTGTGTGTGTGCGCGTGTGTTTTAAGCATATCGTCTTAACTGCCGTCAGATTAGCGCTGTTTACCGGAGGTATGTGTGACGACAAAGTACCTGGCCAGTAAGGACTTCTCTACAAAGTACCGGGCTAGTAAGGACATCTCTACAAAGTACCTGGCCAGTAAGGACATCTCTACCAAGTACCTGGCCAGTAAGGCCATCTCTACAAAGTACCTGGCCAGTAAGGCCATCTCTACAAAGTACCTGGCCAGTAAGGACATCTCTACAAAGTACCTGGCCAGTAAGGACATCTCTACAAAGTACCTGGTCAGTAAGGACATCTCTACAAAGTACCTGGTCAGTAAGGACATCTCTACAAAGTACCTGGCTAGTAAGGACATCTCTACAAAGTACCTGGCTAGTAAGGACATCTCTACAAAGTACCTGGCCAGTAAGGACATCTCTACAAAGTACCTGGCCAGTAATGACATCTCTACAAAGTACCTGGCTAGTAAGGACATCTCTACAAAGTACCGGGCTAGTAAGGACACCTCTACAAAGTACCTGGATAGTAAGGACATCTCTACAAAGTACCTGGCCAGTAAGGATATCTCTACCAAGTACCTGGCCAGTAAGGCCATCTCTACCAAGTACCTGGCCAGTAAGGCCATCTCTACAAAGTACCTGGCCAGTAAGACTCTAAACAGAGTACATGTCTTGTAAGGACATCTCTACCGAGACCTTGGCTAGAAAGGACACCTCTACACAAAACACCTGGCTGTAAAGGACAACTCTTCAAAATGAACACCAGACTTATAGAGATCATCCCATATTACCTCTACACAAAGACCTAGCATGAAACACTAACATTATGAAGGCCACTGTACACTCAGTAGAAATGTCCTCTGTTGTTAGTATTTTCAGTTGTATTATATGTACCAGTTATCATAATATAAAAACAAGTAAGAACAGTTCTCGGACAAATTCTACGTAACAGTGTAGTTTACCTGTGATAAACCAGTGTCCGGTCTTAAGCCCACCCACTTATTAAAAAGTTACAAAAATGAGAGTCATATTTTGAAATGCATAACGTGTAAATTGAGAATTACTGAAGTATTCATTTGATCCCATTTCCTAGGACTAGCCTCGCTGATTATAGCCTGAGTTTCCTCTGGCCCTGACACCAGACTTGGACATTTTGACAGATAGCCCACACCAGACATCTATCTGTAAAAATGTCCAAGTCTGGTGTCAGGGCCAGAGGAAACTCTGGCTAACCTGTGTCTAACACAGGTGTTTTACATTTTAACCCTGAACCAATGAGGGGACTATCTGCAATGTTTGTAACAGCTAGGTCAGGTATCATAACAATAACCGCACATATGTAACGTAAGGATAAACACATATAGAACAAATTTTAAAACAAACAACAGAACAGGTTGTTTCTCAACAAACCTGTAAATAACAGGGAAATCACAGCATTCAACAATCAGACATTATTATAAAACAGCAGGCATTTGACTAACATTTATACAGAATGTAACGGTTTTACACCACATGCATTTAACAATAAAATCATTATTTTACATATATGTTAGCAAATAACATTAACCTATACAAATGATCAGGAGTTGAAAGATAAATGGAACAAGGCAGCAAACAACAGGTATCAGTGTAGAAAAGTGACAGAAAATAAAATTAGGGATTGCTGTAGGAAATAACAATAAAAAGAGGCACATGGGGTCTGTTTCACTCATCTGTTATATTCAATATCAGGGCTATAAAACCTTACTGTGCATCCTGCTGAGTTTAGTTTGCATTGTCTCCTTGCATAAATCGGCTTCATTTGAATGAAATATTAAACTTTGCACCAAGACTGGTTATAAATGATCAGCTGTAAAATGAAAACTGACTTGGCCAATCAGAGGCTAGCACAACCATTATGGATTTCGAATTGGCTTGAGAAAAAAACAGCATTACTTTTTCATGGCTATCAGAGTGATTTTAATTTTTGTATGAGGACTGGTTAAAAACTTACTAGTTTGAGAAGCAGTTGAAAAAATATATAAAATTGACAAACGGACGGAAGCCAAATATAAGATCAGATGTATGGAGTGCCAGAGGAGTTAAAAAGAATATCTGATGACAAATTGGGGACTTTCTGCTAGCCTGAGTTGCCTCCCTTTTATACTGCCAGTATGACTGATCTATCTAGATTTGCCTTGTAGTGGGACACAACACATATTGTATCCTGCTTGCATTGACTAGTCCTCACTTATAAGGACCAATTCCTCACCAAATATCACAAAGGAAGTCAGATGGATGAACATCTGTAACACTGGTACAGACAAAAATATTGAGTTCTTCCTATTTTGAAAGACTGCAATTCTGGAATTCCGAAGGAAAGAAGATAACGCAGTGTTACCAAAATTGGTATGTTAACCATAGTGGGACACTGCCAGAAAATGCTTCAAAAACTCATAACGAACATTCCATATCTGTAATTTTTGAAATTTAAATATAGAAAAACTTATACTAACTGGGGTAGTGTCATGTTATTGTAATACTTTATTTACGACACTAAATCTACTTACTCCCAAACACTGACATTATTTAGCTTTGTTTAAGCAGGAAACACAAAATATTTCAAACTATGAAGTACCCAAATAATGGAAATTGATCAATTAACAAAACCTGTATAGCACTGGAGAATTGTTCTCCCATTAAACTTTTGTGTTAGCCGACTTCATAATCTTCAATAAAATCATGTGATACAAAATACAATATGGAGGAATCTGAATACTTTGTGGGTTTGTTGACGTCACCACATATGCCTAATGCTTGTAAACTCAAGTACATACATGATTGAACATATGTTCTTACAGGATAGAGCTTACAAAGGGATTACCGGGTAAAATATAAAATAAACACATGTATATAATGCTGATGGCACAGATAAAAAGTACTGCATACAGTTTCATAAAACATTGAAACCTTGTATTTTTGTTCCCCTCAACAAATCTTTTGGAATAATTTTTGCTGTACCACTGAATTTTAAAAGAAAATATTTCAATTTCTTGACATAAACATAGAGAAAACAATTTTTTCAGACTAACACATCCTAGATTTACGACAGTTCCAGTGTATCAAAGAAATGATGTATGTCTGCAGCTCTGTCTCATAAAATGTGGAGAAAAAAACCAAAACAGTTTGATACCTTAAAATTAACCACAAAAACCAATTCAAAGAATAAAAAAAAGAAAAGTATAGGACATTATTGATGATGTTGATGTGAAATGTGGGTCTGCCAACAGCTATTGAAAAGTAACTTCACAAATTGCAAAGACAGCTAACAAGTTCCCAGAGACTTGTACTTGTAGTATTATCTGTGCATTAGCTTATATTGACCCTGTGTGTTTTAAACAATAAATAGATCACCATGGTATTATGGCATTTTGATTTTGAATCACAAATTTGTCGTGAGGTAAACAGGTACCAGGTGTACCCATGACCTTGTGATCTGTCACCGTTTACTCCTCGGAGGCTTTGAGATTCTCTCAATCATACATCCATCCCATAAACAAAAAATGCGTAGCACTGTCATTCTTTTAGTCTTAGAAGTTGTCCTGAGGTAGTCTGAACGCTGAAAACAAAGAAATGACATTGAGGTTACTCTGAGCTACTCTGTATAATAACAGTGTAACAGTGGTATTGAGGTTACTCTGAGCTACTCTGTATAATATCAGTGGTATTGAGGTTACTCTGAGCTACTCTGTA
>JAUMHH010225242.1:0-11967 GCA_032359455.1 Chlamys rubida
TTGTTCACTCCACAAAGTTATTGTTCACTCCACAAAGTTATTGTTCACTCCACAAAGTTATTGTTCACTCCACAAAGGTATTGTTCACTCCACAAAGTTCAAAATATGGCAATTTTGAATCAAGTCCTGAACACTCTAATGATTTAATCGGGGGAAAAAATAAACAAACAAACAACCAAATACAATCTTACGGCTTATTGATTGTAAAAGTATATATTGAGAAAAGAATGACTTATTATGTAAACAAGGGGACCAGATACCAAAGCAGACAGTTTCTATATTTTCTTGTTGTCTATATACACCGGATCGAAAGAGGGGCAAAAAAGGCGACACATGACCATAAAACCTTTCAACAATGAAAATCTTAATATCGAAAATTTAAAACAAAACTTTTGGACATGTGTTTTTAAACATTATTGGAGCAAACACCCGACTCATTTCACTAGAGTACATTTTTATTTGTACTGACTTTAAAATCTGAGTAACCTTATAAGATATTTCTGTTTTTGCTTTCAGTGTTTATGAGAAATGTCATATTCTTCAAACTTGTAATTGAAGAGGCGTCGACAAACAGGTAAATATGCTTAAAACGTGTTTCGGCTATAAGGTATATTATAGCTAATGTGTATCACTCACGACAGTTACATCAGGTGGCACTTTTTCAATTATCGCAATTATAATTAATTCTATTAGGCGTCACGCCATTTTTCAGCAGTAAGAATAATATATGAAGTTCGTCATTGTTTATATTCAATTCATACAAACTCGTAATGAATGATGTATGCGTGCTCGGCAATTATCCGGGTACTTTGTCATTCATCCGGGCTACTGCACATCATTTCCCGTCATGCTCTTGGTTTTGCATCATGAACAGTCGTATAAATTATTCGAATCGTATGCTTGATGTCGCCTGGTACCCACCAGATAAGATCAACTTCCATAGTTATTTATTGCAGGGTGTAATAATTTATATTGTTCAGACAAGACGACTCTTTGGGGAGACATTTCAATCATATGACTTTGAGGTTAGATGGCGAGTCCTCGTGTATATATTTCAACCGTTACATAGTTGAGCAGTTTCAGCTATTTGACACTGACTTTTACAGCTTTTAATTTAATGAGACTAGTCAACTGAGTTGTTATGTATATATGGGTGGCCTTCATTGTTTTTCCACAAGTGCGTCCCCGTCACGATAGAAAAGTCCGTATTGTACTTTTATGTAGAACACCTCTAGTTCAAAGATGAGTTTAAAATATCCCAGATAATAAATATCTATGGTGAAAACTCGATATAATACCCCTCATTTATATTTACAGAAAAACCTTGATATATTGCCCCTTATGTGATTCAACTCGATTATCACAAACATTCCCATTTTCTTTTCCTCGATGTATTTCAATCCTCCTGTATAACGCCAACATTTTGCTTGACCACCAATGGTAGCAGTGATAACGATGTTTAACAGTAATAGCAATACTGTTGATAAGATGCCCGCTTGAGTGTTGTACAAAAACACAACAAACTGCTCCATAGAACCGCAAGTGCCACTACTATTAAAGACAGTCCTTGGTCAGCAAACAATAACTAGAAGATGACCAACAAAAAGCAAGAAAACAAAGGACCGAGTTTTCGAAGTTAATATACTACTAACTAGTTGCGTTTAGTTAGTGGTTGAGTGTCGGACGTATCTAAATGAAACCTTACACATTTATTGCGATGAATTATTAGAAATAGGTTTAATACATTCAGAAAATGGAAAGAAATACCTTTGCTGACTAGCGGATCCCTCACGGTGCTTGACCAGGCGTTAAGTACATAATAGAAAATGATACCGGATGATGGCGAAACAACACGGAAACAGCAAAACCGTACGGAAGATGGCGAAATAACACGGATGAAGGCGAAACAAGACGGATGATGGCGAAACAACACGGATGATGGTGAAACAAGACAGATGGTGGCGAAACAACACGGAAGATTGCGAAATAAAACGGAAGATGACAAAACAAAACGGAAGATGGCGAAACAATACGGAAGATGGAAATGACACGGAAAACAGACAAGATGACGATACAAGACCGATGACGGCAAAGCAGTACTGTATATGTACAATGTAGATATCGTGACGATGAGAGTCACGAGAGACGCCATGGGAAGGTTACAGTGACAATATAGTGGTACAATGGGAAAGCTCATCTATTTTATTCTCTTTAAATGTCCCCAGATCAGAGGGACTCAGTATAAGTGATCTCTTAAACGATCACGATCATACGATGGGCACACAACCGGTCATCTTGTTTCCCTCAAATTAAGTAGGCGAGTCTCCCTTTCTTGTCCAAATGGAAGAGACGCAGCATTGTTGTAACACTTTTTATTTCACACGGCTTAGAGTTTAAATGAATAATAAGCAGGAGTTTGTTAATCGTTAGCAGGGACTTTACCTGAATATAGTATTGTAAAGTATTATTTGACATTGTTTATGGTAAAGATACATTCACGTCAAATATCCGACATTTGAGCGGAAACTTGAGCACTTTTGTACCACAAAACGGATACCTAACAGATCTAACATGTTGATTTAAATATAAAAAAAACAATGACACTTGTGAAATTGAATATTTTTATTTCAGCATTTGTTAATATATATTTTTCGTTTCCTCAAAGCTCCGTCTTTTGCCGGCGGTTTAACTAAACACGTACTTGCCAGTTATCAACCAACACAAAAGTACAAGTTAACGCTAATTATTTATGTGTGTGTTTTGTCAACAGCACCTCAGGGTATGTGGGTAGATTATATATTAATATATACAGACACATTGATTGAAGATAACAGTAATTTGTACGAACCGTAACGCGACGAGAGAAAATATATATAAATCAACTTATCTAGATACCGTAGATAAAACAGGCCGTCACTCCGTGTCGTTAGGAACAAGGTAGTCTTTATTAGAGTTCAGTGCAAACGCAATCCTTTGTACGGAAACCTTCTATGACAATTGTATCTCTCGCCATACATTGCCTTATACTAACCATACATTACATACTTCTTATCATACATTTTGCCAAACTCTTACCTTATACCACAGTTTGCCTAACTATTTCCATATATCACTAATCCTTATCATATATTATCAACACTTATCCCAGAAGTCGTAATACAATAATTTTTTACGACAGTATGTATCCTGCTCACACAACCCCAGTAACCGAGGTACTATGGATAGTACGGTGGTACTGTGGATAGTATGGTGGTACTGTGGATAGTATGGTGGTACTGTGGATAGTATGGTGGTACTGTGGATAGTATGGTGGTACTGTGGAATAAAGATTCCATTGACTTGGAAGCACGGTCCCCCGTAAAATAGAACACCAAATAGTTTCCTGTGGTGACAATCATCTCATATTATACAGTGTATTGGCTGTATTAAGTGATTGTAAGAAGTGTTTATTGTACAGCACCTTAGAGTGACTTATTCTAGCTAGATCAGGCGCTATCTGAAATGTCGTATAATAAAACAATGATAATTAAAGGTAAAGATTCCATGCAATTAAGCGAAAGATAGTTGGATAAACTCCGTACCGAAGTGATACATTTATCCTGTCGTCATTTCCGTTCCCATCCCTGGCTGCACTGACATACAAAATAGTTTCTTCCCACTGTAACACATTCCACTGGCGTACATAAGAATCGGATACTGTAACAACGAGAAGAGGCCCTAGGTACCTCTCCGTGATCAGTTCAATATTACGACACAGGAAATGAGAACCAACCGAATTCTTCACAGGTGTTTGACGAAACCGTTTACTATTACGGTTCAGCGATCAAACATGATCTTACAACGGAGGCCAATACAGATACGAAGATGTGACGTACAGAAGTTTAATATCCAGAAGGTGTAGAAATGTAAAGGTGATGTCGCTGTATAGGAAGCCTCGTTATCGACATAACTGAGAGCCAGTTATAAAAAAAAGATCAAAGTCATGGTATAGTTGAATCCGGAATATAATTTGTTTCACCTCCAGAAAAAAATAAACGCAAGAATTGAATTTTATTGCCACAACGGGACTGATGGATATCTTTTTTTTCTTTACGTTTAAAATTCAAATTAAATTAAAATTATTTTCCGTGTTAATCAAGCGACCCCAATGAAGATTTCTTAGTCGAATATCTCTGTGACCTCGAGGATTAGTGCGAGTTCATTCACCTCACAACTATTTTAATATTATTAACGGATCAAATATAACGCAATTCATGATAAAACCCGATTTTTGTTTTGATATCGACGTTCTGGTTGGCTGATCATACAAAATTGCATTTTCAGTTTATGTTGTTTTCCCAGATTCCGATCCCTGTTCTGTACCAATCGGGTATGTCCGCCAACTTTGATCTCAATCAAACGTACCACAAAATAACACGGAAATGTCGGCTACACAATACGTACCGGTCCACGAACGACGGATAACGACCAATGTTTCAATTTTGTGGTTATTTGTATCAGAACTGCAAATCATTGTAAGTTAAAAAATTGTCAGACATAGAAAATATAACCCGGCTGTTATGCATAATATAAGCGATATCATTATTTACGAGATACGTGTACATTGAACTCGGCACGTTTGCCCCAGACGTAATTAAAAGAGATGATATTTACACGATCAAGAATGAAAATAGAATTGTCAGTTTCCAAATGTCACGTTGGATCATATACAGGCGATGGGATCATCACAAGGTTAACTAACTGACGTGTTCGTCATTTTCTTTAAATGGATGTCATACAGTTGTGTATGAACTCGACTCGAGCTCGCCGGTATCATGTATGCGGACTTAACACAAAATGAATATTTTCAAAATAAATTCAGGAAGCAGGTTTGACTTTTTCCTCACTTAAACCTTTATAAAGAAAAATGTGATAGTTCACGCCCGGGATATTGTTCAAAAACTATCTTTGAAACGAACGCACCCAAAAAGTCTGATAGTTTGGTTGGTCTAAAATCAAATTTTCCCTGTGACCTTGGGAATGAAGTTTCATGGCGAAAACTTAAGTTCAGAAATGAAAACCTTATGTACTTTACTTATTAAAATAATCATTTCTGAGCGAAAAAAAACACCTAATGAAAAAGGCTAATTTCCAATCAGAAACATTCGTGAAACATGAATTTTTCTCAGCTTGGTCGATTTTTCACCTTAAATCGGGACCCTCAAAGGGTCCCTAGCTTGTTGAAGATGTTTTAGATGGTCCTTCCTTTGACCCCGTGTTTCTTTTGTCGATACTCATAAACATAAAAAGGGTTATATATTTTTTTGGTTATTGCAATTGATTTCTATCAGCTGAAATATATGACACCCAATTTTAGATACATCTATAAATTGGACGCATGTATCCCATCACTCACTTTCATTGACATATATAATGTATTCTGATCGAACCTAGCTTTATCAGATGACGAAGAAGGCGTTTTTATGGTTTAAGTATATTTCTATGAATATTGATACATTGAATAAAGGCGATTTAATGAAAATAACATAAACTTGCTGTCATGGAAATAAAATACAAAATCTTATCACCCCTGGGAAAGTTATTTTTTATTTTCTTGCTCGTAGATTAATTTTAATGACAAGAAAAATATATATATTCCCTATTTGCAAGTTACTTTTTACAGATGATTTAATATCAGGTCAGTAAGCTGACTGTGATAAATACACATGTGAAATTATTCAATATTAAACAGCAGCATTAAAGTATTGACACCTTAACTATACGTTACATTATTTTTCATTTAAATAACTTTTCTTCCTAAAAAAAAATACAGATGAATTTGTTGGATGTATAAGGATTTCTTGAAAAATGTTCGTTACCTGGACATAAAGATGATATCACAGTGGAACCTCGTAATCCCGATCACAATTGTTTAATATGAAAGTGGGACCACGTTAGTCCGGACCACGTTAGTCACGTTAGTCCGGACCACGTTAGTCCGGACACATTAGTTTCCGAAACAAAAGTTTTCCACATTAATTAATCGGAAATTGACACTAAAAATTGATACAAATAAAGATGAGGAATATCACCCTAAAACTAACTAATCAGAAAATGTAAGGGTCCAGGAAAATGAGATTTTCGGATCAATGACCCCTACAAATGTAACTGTAATTAATTTCAGAATTAAAGTATTTAGAAAACAAAATGTATGTCCATGTTATAGAGGTTCCGATATATTTAAATATTTTCTCCTTTTTTGTATCTATCAACACACAGATAAAAAATATGCACACTCTTCAGATCCCCGTGTCAGTTTTTCATTGAAGGGTATTGTATTCTAAATAGGGCTCAACAAATGTATACCATGTGTTTTTAATTGAATAGACTTAATTCTTATCTATACTCTATTTCAAGGTAGTTGCAGATAGCGATTTATTCTGTGTATTTTATGCAGTGGAGATAAAAAAAAACATCTAAAGGAAGTTGTTTGTAACAAAGGAATTTAGAGTATATAAGTGTACTCCTATACAGATGTACCAGTACAACCGAGAGTAAGGTAGAGTGGTTAATAACATTGACCGTGGCACCAGTACAAACGAGAGTAAGGTAGAGTGGTTAATAACACTGACCGTGGCACCAGTACAAACGAGAGTAAGGTAGAGTGGTTAACAACACTGACCGTGGCAGCCTGTGAACGATTCAATAACTGTTAAAGTAGACAATACTTTTGTAGAGCATTGAACACATATACGTCTAGAAAAGTCACTTTTATGTTATTTTGATTTGCGTGGCTACTAAAACGTTTGTGGTCAGTTCAAGGGGCGATCGAACCGCCGATAACTGTTGACCGTACCAATCATCTTAGATCGATACAAATCAAGTGTCGATGTCCGATAGTTCCCAATCACTTACATGCCCTTTTTTCTTTCAAGACTTTTTAAATTTAACGATCCAGTAGAGGCGTTTAATAATATCTATCTCTGATTGTAAACAATTTTGATCAATAAAATGTATCTATTTAGATGTAAAATTGGCTTAATGGCTGTGCGCCGGCGTTACTGGCTAGACTTTAGAGAAAGCGCGCGCGAGAGAGAGAGGGAGAGAGAGAGTCTGTCTCAATTATGTATAATTTGGGATCAATTCGCCCTGAAATTACTCGATACCATTAACAGGGGGTTTATTGATTGTAATAGACTCAGAGTTGTACTCCGATTTTATTGAATGCCAATTTAATTCTGTGATGTCCAGTCCCGCTGGCGTCTAGCCCGGCAGTGTAGCAAGTAGCGGTCAAGTCTTTATCGAGGAGATGTGGAATGACCAGCAGCTGACCGACAGACTCCGATTCTTGACCCTGACTTGTCGATCCTGTCTCATGATTGTTCCTTTTGGTTAAGGATATATCCTACATTGACGTGACGTGCATTTCCTTTTCTCCGAGAAGAGTTCCTTAATATGCCACCTACATGTATAAAAGATCATGTGTAATTTGTACCTGTAACTTGAACTTAGTAAATTAAATCAAGCGAATTCAAATGTTTAAAAAATGCATGTATTATCATCATTGGTAATTTACAATTTAAAAAACCTGTCCATAGTGATTTCCTAAGGGAGATAGCTCTAACACAAATCGCATATATATCTAAGGGATATAACTCTTACACAAATCATATATTACTTTGTAAGTTAGTTTGGCTTTAGAGTCACAACTGTAAGACACATACTGTCACGTGTTAACTGGGAAAGATACAACATGCATCCTTTTATCCGGTTATAGTGCTCTTTTGAAGTTTTCTCTCGCTACCAGAGCCTACCCGTAGTTTACTGGTAAGCGGCACAGTCTCTCCTTACCAGAGCCTACCCTTATTTTACTGGTAAGCGGCGCAGTCTCTCGCTACCAGAGCCTACCCGTTTTTTACTGGTAAGCGGCGCAGTCTCTCGCTACCAGAGCCTACCCGTTTTTTACTGGTAAGCGCCGCAGTCTCATAAACTTAACCAAGATTTTCAAAACAGTCATAGACTCTTTCATTTTAAAACAGCGACTTGGAGATATTGACCTGCATACGATTGTGATCACTGATCGTCAGGAACAGACTTGTGCCTTGTTAATGATGCAGAAAGTACGAATAATACGGAAAAACATAACGCTGTATTTGAATATACTAGAAATAAATTCATTTAAATCGTTTCTGAAAATATTTCAAAATTGTTTGTCTTTTTTCAGAACACCCATGTATAGCGGTTCATTTTGCTTTAATTGGATTTAATTAAAGTCAGTATTTTACAAAGATCTTGAATTTCGCGGGAACCCAAACCCAAACAAAATTCATAGAATAGGCAGGAACTGGTGTAGCTGGCGGCGGCTCAGTACCTCACTTCCGGTCCAGGCTTGGTGATGCTATACGACGAGTGTTAGGTTAAGGCAAATATTGGGCATTGGAGCCGTCTTACAAAAACTAGACTTATACAGTAAATACATATAGGATGGACGGCTCCTTCTCTAACCTGTCTCCCTCTTCTATCACTTCACTACATACTTTATCCCTTCTACTCATTTTCCTGTCTTTTCTTCGTCTGCTGGATAACCGAACTACTCGGTAGTGAAGCCGACGTAAAACCTATCAATCAATCAATCAATCAATCAATCAGAGCTGCAGTGAATGTAATTAAAAACTAATCAAGTGCATGTTTAAAGTATATACCCTATTCACCGTCATCAATGCCAAGGGTGCTTGAGAAATTGGTCAGAGAACCGAAGATGACAAACGTGTAGTGAGTCGCCTAGTAGCTATAAAGTGTTATAACTGTCACATTCCAAGGTAACTGTCACATTCCAAGGTAGAATTCCAATATTGTTCTCTATTTTCCTAAAACATGGAAAATCACTTGTATCTCACAAGGTGATGTTTGATATAAAGTGTATAACATATGTCTAGAATGGAAGGTATATTTGGGATAAGGGGCTCTTGTAATAACATATGACATTTATTTGAACATGAGACTGCCTATGGAGATAAATGTCGGATGCTATAGAATATCTGAGCTGATGGGTAGCATTTCTTCCGTCCCCATCTTCCACTTAAAACAAGTCTCCCCCATCACAATGTGGCCGGGGAGGTGGTACAGTAATGCCCTCAATCTGTGGAAATGTCTGTATATCTCTAACATTGTTTAACCTCGGGTCATCAAACGTTGTAAGCTTGTACATTTTGGGAAGGTGGATTTTCATAAAAGGTAAGGAGGCTCTGCAACCAAAATTTTGGACATTTTACCTTCATTGAATGGACAAATTATGTGAGATTACCGCTTGTCTGGAGAGTATCGAGAGTATCTTTGACTTAAAGGTCAAATGTCAAAATGTAGTTCATAGTGTATCATAAAACTTGGTAATCTGATACACATTGCAAAATTGGAATGTTATGCAAAAATACACGATGCAGGTCACTGTGACCTACACTTTGCCCTTTGACCCGGTGTAAAAGTGCAAAATATGTGAGATACCACTTGTCCGGAGCACATCTCCAACATAATTTCACCTGGGATGAGCAAAACAATACAGAACAATGTTCAACAACTTATGAGTGATTCAGTGTTTATTGTGTATTTGTATTAAAGTTCAGTTTGAGGAGGTTATGTTTTATGCAGGATTCAGTTTAGACAGGTTCTGCTGTATATTTAGGACAATTCAACAACAGGGCCCGTATTCATAAAACCATTCTCATGCTCATGCACAAATTTTGTGCTCAAGTCTTCTTTCTTGTTCCCGAATTAAATAAATAAAAAAACTTGTTGTCAATGACTTGGAAACCTTTTGAAGAGACTTGATTAAAGCTCAACACTGTTTTCAATGTTTACATTTGACTTTTTGATTGTTTGACATGATTTAAGCAAAGTACAATAAAGAGGGTTTGAGGGTTTAATAATGATATTAAATAGCAACCTTGATGATTTCTTTGTCAAAAAGGGACGCACATATGAAATGCATGTTTGTCTTACGAATAAAAATACACGGAATAACCAAGATTTTGTGGTGTTGTTCGTGGGTTAATATAACACTTATCATCACCCAGCTTCTCCATTCCTAAAATAGTAATTGTTTGGCATAAGGGCCCCAAGCTACGAAAAAAATGAATCTGTGATTAGAACACTTACATATAGATCAATATGCCTGAGCTATTTGTCATGTAGGCACACTATCTTATGACTTGTAAATGACTTTCATTTCTCTGACAAATGTCAGAGTTTTTTTAACTAAATTTTACAACAGCCTGTTCCTTTATGAATTGGGAAAATATAGCATTATTTTATTGAAATTGGGAGTATATTCCTCATTTTTTGCTCATTTTGGGAAAATAAATCACTTTCTAGCTGGGGAAACAGCCTGTATTTGGCTGTAAAACTTAGCAAAAAAAATCACTGAATGTACATTTCTTGCAATACCGTTTAGAAAGACGAACTTCACACACATAAACATATGCTCGCACCTTTAACATAAGAAATATATACAGTATGCCAAATATGAACTGAACTGCATTATACAGTTGTTTCGTCCTTCTATGACTCATTAATGATGCTAGGGGCCAAAGACATGAAAATCCCAATCGGTCTACACTACTGTTGAAACAGAGGGTTGGCGCGTGAAATAATTCTTAATTGATGAATTTCAAAATGTTGACGAGTATTGTAACTCGATGTTGCGAAGTCATTTTTACGAAGTTAAGAAAGGGGATGTTCACAGACATCGAGTCCCATTTACAACAGTTATCATTACACAAGAATTACATAATTACATTGACGTCTACGGAACAATAAATAACGAGGGATCGTCGGAATTTTTCCTTCTACCGGATTTTTTCCGCTCACAAACATTACAACTGACTCAAGCCCCAGAAATGTTATTGAATTGTTTTATGTGTTACACACGGACAAGTTTTATGCTATTTCAATGCTCACAAAGGTGTTTATTGAATTTTACAGGGTATGGCGCGTTCTTAAAAAGGTTATCAGACGATTTAAAAGTCGTTAGATTCTGACTGCCGGGAAATTTGATATGCCTGGTTTTAATTGTTAAACATTATCAATAATTGTGAATCAGCCTGCGCTTCTCCAGCACAGAACTGTGTGGGGTTTTTTAAATTGTGAGTGTACCGTAAGTAATACAGATGTAGAGGTACTCAGAGGCGAGAACAATGTTATTATTATTTAATGCGAGTTCGTTGTTACCGGAAGCTAAAGTAGCGATTGTTGTTTTACAAATGGCGCTGAATTCCCTACAGTGACACGTGTGTAACTGCGTAGAATAGAAAATATTGTCAATACATGTTTACTTACAAGAATAAGTCACGCAATGAAGCTTAGTATAGCATGTGTACTGATAGATACACGATTGTGTTAAAGGTATAAGGGTCGGTAAAGGTTGGCCTCCATATGGGTCCTTAAAATAATAGCATTATTATCGGTTAAGCTCGATTCTAATTGAATGTAATATGTCTTTACGTGAAATAAAAAAACGAATATGCAAACATGCTGAGTAATAATGTCAGAAAATCGCCGAATGTGTAAAAATAATCGATCTTATCAAATGCCTACCACAAATCATAGGAGAAAAAATCATCACTATTTCAAAGTATTCTTTAATTTGACTCTAATACTGCGCTCTATGTATTTTTATTTACGTTTTCTTTGCAGCAGCCGAGCCGCTATTATAACTGTCAGTAATATGTGTACAGATCGATTCATTCACACTAATTGGCTAGCATCGAAAAAAAATAGCTTTAATCTTTGTCGCCTTGTTTAGTTACACTCAGACGCGGTAAGAATATTCCATAATACAATTCTTCAACACACGTAACGTACTGTCAATAAATCGTCTCGCGAATCCGTTACGTAAACATCATCACGTGACTCAATTACAGGTCCCAATGAAAGTAAGAGGCTATTCCGTCTTTGCGTATTGCAGAGTTATCTGCTCTTGTGAGCAGGTATTGA
>JAUMHH010225253.1:0-11966 GCA_032359455.1 Chlamys rubida
ATCCAAAATGTCAGGTGGCAGAGGTAACCAGGGCACAGTATGAAGTATCACTCTTTGCAGATATTGCAAAGGCAGATTTAAAATCATTTTAATACTAACATCTATTTTGTTTAAAAGAAAAATGGAAATTATTATCACCTTTTCCCCCCGATTACGTCGACGACCTACATTCTGCAATGCATTGAAAACGGATTTGAAGGTTTCCTGGACTTGAAGTTTAATTATGATAACGTATTACTACTGTAGGTTCGGTGGAAAGACCCCACTGCAGTGTATTCTGATTTTGAGAATATTGAAAAAGCCAAAATTATTCTGCTGTTGCCCTTGCAAATACTTGGGATCTATTTTTTCCCCACTTTCCTATACTATCTTTTTACGGCGGTAATTTCTTGACAGCCGTCTTCATATGACCTACGATGTTATAACTTCACCACATACGAAATGGGTTTCTTATAAACTTCATTGTCGGCTAATTCATTATATGTATACCTCTGAAAATTGCTGTGAAAATAGCATGTCTGTGCTTGCCTACATTACGAACGTTTCACAGACACATATATTTAAGCCAGTTGAATTACCATTAAATCAACCATATGGTTTAAACAAAAAGATAAATTAATCTGCACATCTGGAATTTCGAAATTATCTGTCGCGATACGGGCCGACCGATCTGTACAGATCTGGCATGGATTTATAACGAGCTTGTTGACAAACTTCGCTACCGTCCGATAGGGTTTCATTCAACTACAACTTCCGGTTGTTTTCATGTCTAGATAGAGGGCGCCCCCGGCGATACCTGGTACTCATCGTGTACATTAAAAACTACAACCACATGGACTAGCTTTGTCTTATCCTCTTTTTGTTATCAAAGTTTCCCGTGCGCTTCTAGTAGGGCAAATCATTTAGCCTGTAATTATAAACTAACATGTATCATTCTAGTGAATTAATTTTCAAAACTTTGAATAATTTTTAGTGGCATACTGAGGGAGCGGAGAAATGAATGTGTTCTATGATTTTAATATTAATTGAATATGGATTATTAAATGGCCGTTATGAAATATATATGGTTTAAATACATCTTATTTTAAATTAAAGTATTTGTACACAATTTTGGAATCAATAATCAAAGATATATTTCATGGTACAAGCTAAAATGCGATGTTTGTAATTTTTGAAAAAAATGTAATTTATTTGTCCACTAGTTGGTTGCAAACCTCTTCGTTGATTTTATGAATGATTTTACAGCAAGTATGATATTGACGTTTGTTTGGAATGGAATCCAGTTGGGGGACTGGTTAAATACCAATGTTTAAAAGAGTATCGAATAATATCATTTAAGGATTTGAAAATTGTGCACAGACAAAAAAATAATGATACGCATCTTCATTACCATCATCGCAAGGGCAGGTAGGTGAGACACAAATACCCACACAGAATAAATCACTGTTTTTAGCGCGACCTAAGCTGCTGCTGAAAGGGTCACTCTAAACAAAGCTACTGTATATTTCCAAAGATGTAGGGGTAGCATGTACAATACCTCACATGGAGGTTCCCGCCACCGTGTATCATAATACTCCAGACCGATTCCTAGATAAAAACCGCTCTTAAACAGAGCCTATCTTGATAGGGGCAAAACTCCATAAATTGTTTATTGATAACATCGAATTGGAAATGATGAATTATCGTTTAAAGTATCTTTGTTTATAAACAAATCCCCTATGTACGGCAAGAGAATACCAAGAAATGTCATTAGGGGCTATTTGAAAGGAATAAATATTTTGATAACGCCCCCAGTTAAAATCAAAGTCAGATAGCTTATCACGTGATTAATAAGGGACTGCGCTCACTCACGAAACACATTGCCCATGTAAAAGGGTATTCTCGTCTTCTCTTCATTCCATTTTCATCATTCCTGTTTTTTTTACTACAAAGGAAAAGGATAACTGGTCTTTTATCAAAACATATTAAAGTATTCAGGCTCCGTTATGGTAAATGGATTTCGTTGAAGTATTTCGCCAAAAAAAGTGGTTTGTCCGAAATATCGAGGTTCCGTAGAATACTGAACCCAATTTGCTTCGGAATATAAGGGTTTCACTTTATTGCGCAGAAAGTTTATGTTTTCGTGTATACAGAAAGTTAATCATGATTAATATAATTAATGTGTCAAATAAAGTGGGTTGTCCCGGAATGTTGTGGTTCCTGCGCATACTGAAAGTGAATTATCCGAAACACTGATGATCCCAGGAATACAGGAAGTGTCTTTTCCGGAATATAAAGGTTCTGGTGTACACAGTGAACACACTGGATTGATTGTCGTTAACGCGGTCTGTGCATCCACCTTCGACTTTGATATCTGACATTAATGTTTAACAGATTGCAAAAGTCTTGTGTGGTCATACAGATCTCCAATGTATCGGTGTCTTCGTGTGGCCCTGTGTGGTCATACAGATCTCCAATGTATCGGTGTCTTCGTGTGGCCCTATGTGGTCATACAGATCTCCAATGTATCGGTGTCTTCGTGTGGCCCTGTGTGGTCATACAGATCTCCAATGTATCGGGGTCTTCGTATGGCCCTGTGCGACTGTAAGACTACACTTCTGACATGAAGCTCCGGTCAAATAATTAACGTATTTTGGATGGATGAACAGTTATTGAACTGTTTTTAATTGGCGCACCGTCAATGATACTAACGGAACAGTCCACACGAGATTGTACAGCGAAGCCTTACTTCAATGACACACTGTAATATCCGACATGAAGTTACAACTCATAAACACCGGTTTCTCTGTCTTTACCGATACACTGTCCTATCTGACCAACACATTTAGTACTCGGCTTACCGACATATGGCCAAATCCTTTACTCATGGTGTATTCCAAAGATTTGAAGCGGAAAATTAAATTGATATTAAAAAATGTCGTCATTACCAAAAGCACGAGGGAAAAAACGTAGGCTGGGACGACTAATATTTTCACTGTGTACGCTCTAATACTGAGTAAATTAAGCAAACTTCAATACAAAATGTTGCAAAACATAGTGTGATCGTTCTTATATATCACTAACCATATATCTAAGCCTAAAACTGCTTTCAGGGCGGTTCATAGGCAAATGAATGCCCACTGCATTACAGGAAAATGACACGAATCGGGTTTTAAGGATTTTAATGCCATGGATTCATGGTCGAACAGTTAACTTCTCGCCCAAAAAAATCCAAACGAGAGTCAAACGTGACTTCCTTGTTGTTTGTTCATTTTTTTGAGCACGTTCGTATAACTGCTCATTTCGGTTCAAAGTCTGATAATCTGAAACGCAGTTTATTTTGTTTACATAGTGACATTTAAGCATAACAATGTTAATAGAGTGAAATGAAATCCCTTCTGTTGTTGATATCATATTCCCCTTGTTTATTTCTAAACATAACGTTTACCTGTTTTCCAGTGAACTATAAAAAGGAACGCACTAATCAAATCAACCGATGACAACGTTGTCCCTTTTTCTGTCAAACGTCTGTGATATTTGTAAATAGATATGTCAAAAGGAGCTATTGTAAAGTTGAGCTAGGTATTAATAGAATTATAGACTTCCTTGCCGAACACCTTAGTCGATATAATTTTGTTCAGTTCAATTAATTTATTCTGTTAAGCCTTACGGCTTATGAAATGAATGACATATAACACGAGACATGTGTAGTTACAATTTCTACAAAATTAATGCAGTTGTTCAGGAGATTAACAATTGTAAGTAGATACATGTACACTCTACGGAAGCATGCGCTCGCGCGCGCGCGCGCACACACACACACGCGCGATATACATGTGTAGAACTCGACACACAAAACAGTACAGCTTCCTACCCACAAACACGACATTATCCGTCCACATTTTATGATTAACGTATGTCATGATAAATATCCGTTAGTTCGAAAGGGACAATTACTTTGTGTACAGCGTACGTAGTTGTTGTTCATTGTACCGTAGTTACATAGGATGATATTGTATTTTTATTGTTCATTGTACCATAACTTAATCTGATGTGAATTTATATTGCTGTTCATTATACCATAACTACAAAGGATACAGCGAACGAACATTGCTGTTCATTGTACCATAGCTTCATATATGAACAGAAAGTGTATTTATATTGCTGTTAATTGTACCATAACTACAAAGGAGGAAACAGCGTACGAATATTGATGTTCATTATTCCATAACTACAAAGGATGGTTCATTGTACCATAACTACAAAGGATGGTTCATTGTACCATAACTACAAAGGGTGGCTCATTGTACCATAACTACAAATGATGGTGCGTTGTACCATAACTACAATGGATGGTTCATTGTACCATAACTACAAAGGATGGTTCATTGTACCATAACTACAAAGGATGGTTCATTGTACTATAACTACAAAGGATGGTTCATTGTACCATAACTACAAATGATGGTTCATTGTACCATAACTACAAAGGATGGCTCATTGTACCATACCTACAAAGGATGGTTCATTGTACCATAACTACAACGGATGGTTCATTGTGCCATAACAACATAGGACGTTTCTAGTTTTCACCATTATGTCAAACTTACATAAAATGATACAGCACACCAATATTAATGAATTGATACACCAGATATGTAGTATATTGATTGCTAAATCGGGTGAAATTTAAATTGCTGTTCATATTGCCTTTACTACAGTTAATGATATAGTGCACTTAAATTGCTGTTTTGTTGTTTTATTGATATCAACATTTGTATTATTTGTCTATCCATTGAAAGTTTTGGTCATTTATGGCAAAGTGATATAAATATGTCTGTTAAATGTACAATAATTACATTAGATGCTATAATGTATCTATATTGCCGTTCATTACACCATATGTACAAAGGATGTACATGTATTGTTGTTATAAGGTGCACTTATATGTTCAATGTACATAAAATGCTATATATTTATGTTGCTGTTCAACTTGTCTGACTAAAAACAAACTGGAGGACAATAATTACACATGAAATTGATACACTAACTAAAATGGTGGTGACAGTATGGCGAAAAATAGATCCAGTTGAAACATATAGATGAAGTCTAATCTTTCCGACTTGTATTCAAACGACGATATTTAACACTGAATGGCATTTCCACAATATAACCATACCTAATTAAGATGGCATTCATATAAGGATTGACCTTTAATTTGACGGTGTAAACGGTAGTATGACGAACATAGTCCATGGTGTGCTTTAGCGCTCCGTAAAGAATATGTTCGTTGCCAACTGCGTTCATACTACCTTATATGCTGTCTAAATGAAGATCAAACCTTCTATTTACACCCAAAAATTGTAGCCTTAGCAGACACGTCGAGTTATCTCCCATGTGACATACAACTGTAGATGTCGCCACAAATATATGCAGTTTCTGATGCTACATACGCAGGGAAAACAGACGAAACGGGTTGCTAAGATGGTAACTACGGTAGCCATGGTCGCTAGGATAATATAGTTCCAGTGAATCGACATCGATATCAGAGTATATTTAGAAAATACACAGTGAACAACACTACTTTTTCCCTGTCATAGCTTTACAAGTTTAAATTAATAATGTAATGAATCCTTTGAACATTTTGATTCATTTTAAACGGTCGTTATGTACGCGCATTGACACATTTTATACGCAGTCAGAGTTTACTAAGCTAAAGAAAGTAGATATGCAAATATATTGGCTGTCACGCCATGACTCACGTGTTGACGTCATCAATATATTGACGTCATAATTGTAATATTTGTTACCATTGACCATCCATCAACGTATTGTTTGGTATATCATGCGCTCATTTGCAAAGAAAATGAACGTGATGCCTTGAGGTATTCCGGTAAGTTGGTGATGTAGAGGAAGTGTGAAGTGGGAAGTCCTGCAGAACACAGTTGTTGATTATTTTTGGTTCAACTCATATCTATTATTTTTCTTAAAAGACCTATAAGGTACGGGTTTCTTTTCAGAACGTATTTATCAAAGCTATAGTCATGTCGGCACACTCGGTTTCCAGTGCATAGTTACAGTTTTTGGCAGTGGTTCAGTAATCCCTATCTATGTGCAGATTTGAATGTCACTCTGAAATTGGACCACTTCAATCCGGACTCCGGTATTCGTACCCACGGAAGTACAATTATACTCACCGAAATCTTCACGAACATTATGGTAGGAGTCATGTGACCACCGCTACTGACGACGGCTTGAACAAGCGTCAAAATTGGCAAACATTGATTTAAAGTTTACGAATGATTGAACTGATATAACACTCAAAATAAACTGGTAAAGTAGAGTATATCATTATACCAGACATGTTGCACATCTTCAGAAAAAAAAGAAAGAAAAAAGAGAAAAGCAATGTATTTCCGGTTATAAAGACGTACGGTCCGCATCCATCTTTATCATCATAAAATAAAACTCGATTAGCTTAACTGACCTTCGACTTCCAACCAAATGGTCGGCGTATCGTACAAGTAGTGTGGTACAAACACGCTAAAGCAGCATCGCCATATGGTGTGATTTGTATGCACCATATGGTGTGATTTTTACGTGCCATATGGTGATTTGCAGTGTGTTGCTGGTGAAGATTTCTTATGTAATATATATATATATAATGTGTATCTACACCGCCATCATCCATGCACTTACATCCGATGGGAAGAAACACTTTGTCTGGCTTAAATCGTGATATCATTACTTTGAATTGTTTGTCTGGATGTGTGCGAGCATCAAAAAGTGAACAAAAAATAAATTTAGAACCATACCGGATTCAATTTTACAACTTCCGGGAAGATACATAAAATTTCCAAAAAATTGCACAATATGCTACCATAAAAACAAGACACAAAATTCATCTATTTCGAAAGTTTGAGAGTCATTCATAACGTTTGTTGACAATGAAAACTTCTTCACATTAGAAATAGTGCCACATTTGGGATACACTTCCGGTTCGATCTGCTGCTGAGAAGACAAAGCGGAAGTTGTTCCAACTAAGTATGATAATCCAAAACATTTCATCCAGTACAATGAGGGTGTGACATAATTTTGGAAACCTTCAAAAAGACAACGAACATCTTGTTTCTCCCGTTAGAAACCCCGGATATTTACGACGTTCAGTCGTAGTTAGAATCGTAGTTAGAAACTTAAAGTACAGAAAGCTTGACGGGTTATTTTTTACTTCATCTACCATCCTTAAAAAATGAGTATGTATGTTGGAACTGTGAGGGAGTGGACTCCCACCCTCCAGGCAGCCGGGCCCCGCCCCAGTATACCAAATTTCAGTCCCGTCACAAGTCGGGCCTTTCTTTATTCTTAATTCATGCATGCTAATTTGAAATATGAGGACAGAAAAATAAAGATTTCCACCAACACCAACCCCTAAAACATGCCTACTTGTCCTAAATATGGTTAATAAATGCACTGTTTATATGGCCCGAAAAAAATATTAAAGCCTAAATAAGCGACCAATTTTCAACAATGGAAATGTCTGCGAGACACGAAGCAAGATTATAGAGGCCAATGTCAAAGTTGCAAAAAAGTCATGCAACATTCTGTACTCATGAAGAAGCATTAACATGTGACACACCGTGACCTCAGCGGCAGTGGTAGGTCCATAACCGACTCTATACGCAAAAACCTTACTAAAGTAACAGAGGTCAAGGTCGAAGTCACAAAACTTGTGCAAAATGTTCTACTCATTAAGACACACACAAGCAGTTGAAGTTACGTGACCCTTGCTGCAGTACTCGGTCCCTAACTGATCTAAACGCAAAACCTTAACTGGACCACATACGTAAGGACTGGGGTAACACTATATGCCCCACACTACTTCTTGATGGGACCAACCAAATTATCACATGTACATAATTCACGATAATTTGCAAATGTTTTGCTACGTACAATAAATGTTTTTTTTCCCATTTGAAGCTTCGAATTGTAAAATGATGAGCATATTCGTTGAATTTTAATTCCAGATTCCAGGACACCATTACAGCTCGTGTCAACGGTTCAGTTACCAATCGTAAAGAACTTGCCAATATGTTGTGCCTACTAGAATAATGTGCCTACTAGAATATAGGTCTTAATACTAATTTGTTTTGAAATCGCACTATCAGTTGATGATTAATTGAACAGAAACTCCAATGTGTGTGGGAGCTTAAAGCCAGGTTGCTTATAAGTTAGTAAGTTACACGAAAGAAATGCGTGAATGTACATATCCATGTATATTTGTGTGATCCTTATCTGTTCATAAAATCTTCCTAAGCAGTCAGATTGTAAGGACACAAATCATACCGAAAGGAATACCGTTCCTTGACATAGAACTCGAGGTACACGTGACGCCATTGTACATGCACTATACACCCTTCTCACAAATGTTGGGAATAGAAGAAAGGTTGACACACAGCCCTTCTCTAACTCCTATTCGCCCGTATACCCATCGCTACATGCACACTATGTACATGCCCTCGGTCAACTGGTGTGCACCATCAACGCGTCAATTTTTCGTACATGATCATCGTAACAGATTGTGTGTTATCACTTTGTCAACTCGTACGCATAATGTTTACGTCAAGTTATGAGTTATTTCATCGCGCTATGTTGTGTGCAGAATCACCACGTCAACTTGTGTGTGTATGATAATCGTGTCACGGACCCTTTTAACAGGTTACACATTAATGCTCTAAATCATCTTTTTTGTAAACTTTCAGTTAAACAGATAAGTTTGTTATTTTCATATGGTGTGTTGTTATGAACAATCCGAACAAATCGTGCGTAAAGTAATTTTGAACCAAAATAATAGAACTGTGTGTTGTAAAACAAGAGTTTTGAAATGCTACTTACCTTAGTGTAGAAATGCGCCCATCTCGGATGAAGTTTGTCAAGAAAAGTAATGGCGTTCATCGAAATTTAAGTAGTTTAATTTGAATTTACGGCGGTCAGGTCATATCACGTACAATTATACCAACGCGAGACATTGATCAAAGAAAAGCGTAAATTGTACAAGATTTTCGCATAATGAATGTTCAGGAAAGTGATTTGTGATATGTTATATGTAATATTAGTTGCTGTAAATCGCTCGAGTGTCTTTTAAGCGACTAATGCGAGAGATTTCACGAACGAAACAAAACAAAAACAGGCAAACGTTTCATGAAACTTCCTTAACTAAGAAAAAATTCTAATTGACTGGGACCATATACATAAACATACTACTTCTTTCAATTGTATCAACAAGTGTTCGTGGAATATTTCTGTCCACGTATTGACTTGAAAAAAAAAATGTGCGCAATATAAATGATTTACAGGAACTTTGGACATGTTGCTTTGATAAACGACTCTGACTTGGGTAAAGTAGGTAGAGTAGACACCTAGGTTAACCTATGAAATAGAAAATCTCAAACATCACCAAATTTATCCCAAGCTTGCTCCTTATTGGTAAACAAAGAAACACGAGTACCGATACGTAAGTATATCTTGTAACAAAAGGAGCACCAGTTAATTACCATACTACTATATAGCGACTTCTCCCGGGGACTTCCGATTTCCAGTGTATATAAGAACACAGATAAAACACAATAAAATGCAGTATATCAAAACTGTCGAAGCGAGAAATACAATGTTCTCAATGAAATACTGAAGATCGGAATTCCTTGGAGGTTGTTTCCATAACGAACACGACTATAAGTCAAAAAGTGCATCAGAAGATATACACTTCCTTCGTTTCAGCCGCAAGTTATATCTATTTCTCTACCTCATAGCTCACAAGCATGGGCACCGATACTGCTAGCAAATATTAAAATATGTACACAAGTTAGTTTCAAAATATGAAATTTTTTAAAACTGATGGACGCTTTTTAATGATATTTTAAATTCCTCTTTGAGCAGGTAAATGATAAATAGCAAATCTACCTGTCTGTATGAATGTATATACAGTGTATATTGTGGCGTTGATCCCGAGATTCGTTAGAGATACTAACACAATTGTACCAGACTGTCAGGGAGGGATGAGAAAGAGCACAGAACAGTCCGAGTGTATCACACCTGAACCATCCACATCATATATCGTTGTCAGAAATAGGGCATTCACAGGTTTTGTCCGTTACATAATTCCTATCGTAACATGACTTCATAATGTTTTGAAATGATCCTGTGACGGGTCGATTTGGCACTCCTTATAGTATGCGACTAACTGATCCACTAGTAAAGTTCCTCTTTTCTATCGATAATCATTTCTAAACATTTTGAATAACTTTTGTTGACAGTCGATACCACGAATAGCGCAATGAGTATATATATATATACATTCAATCATCATAAAAGTAGTCCGTCACGACACTTGTCGGTATCATGTTCATTCAAACCTCTCCACAGTCATACCAGAGCCTTAGCATTTGCGTTTAATCATTTTTCCAATCATAGGTTTTTTAGATAAGAAGAAAACTTTTCTGTTCATTCTGTTAAAAGTTCTTCTGGGTATACCAAGCAATTACGATTTCAAATATATAATTAATGATTAGTTTCTGTTATATAAACTGAATAATTATGTTCTTACGTTTTACTTGGCATTTCTCAGACTTTCCAAGGACTAAACGTTTTACAACTTTGAACATGCAAGAACAAATCGTTATATTGAAATGTTTAAAATGGTTGTAGATTGATTTTACCCTTATTTTCAAAAACACGGATATTTCATTCACGATTTTATCAGAAATGTCTAAGCATGAAGATTAGACACCCTCCCTAATTAGACGCACTAAATGTGCGAATGCGACGGTGATTCTGAAACCGTGTGTATCGAGGTTGAATCATCCAAACAAACGAATGGCGATGTCCAAGCTAATTGCTTCATCTAACTCGCTTTGAACACTGTGAATATGCAAAGTGCGTGTTTTAGCCTGGTAACTAACTAAGATGACGCACTACGTCACCTTTGCTTAGGCTTTCGGCTCAGATACGAATCGATCTGCGCCTTCAACATGAAACAATTAAATGAAATATATAAAACAAGGCAGTAAGGAGATATGTTTATGTTCAGTTTCTGTTAAGATCCACGCACTTGAAGCAGATCCGATCAGCCGATAGAAGTGTCTGTCGAAACAATACGGATTGTGTTCGGCGGCAGTTTGGCTGTAGAATCCTAATATAAACGGAGAACACAAAGCAGTGCCGAACTTTCATACATAAAATATTAAAGTCGGAGTCAAAAAGAAAACGATTCAAAACAAATTGTCCATAATTCCATATAATAAAGTCATTTGATATTTGATTCGCACTGCTGAAGTTGACTGCCAAGCCCATCCTTTACAGTGTTTCAACACCAGATTGTGGGCACTCTAGATGGGATCCACGCTGATAGTCTCGCTCGATCAGACGTTTATCTCCACTCATGTTTCGATAGAGAGGCAGTCTCGAGAGAGGGCGAGAGTCTGGGGAATGCGAGACTACCACGCTGACGGTTGGCTTTCAGAAAGCCCTTCATCTGTACCCAACTAGAGGGCCAGTTCAGGTGCATTCATCTACACCAAACTAGAGGGCCAGTTCAGAGGCCTTCATCTATACCCAACTAGAGGACCAGTTCAGATGCCTTGGCGTGTCCCTAGACCATTTCCCCCCATGCTTTTCCAATTACTCCCAGCTCTAAACACATCCTCCGCACTATCTGTGCACGTAAAATTCCTGTTTCGCCTCTAAATCTCAGTATGATCAACTTCAACTACCCACACATCTTGCGTCAACTTCCAGTCGTTCCGGAATTCTTATGGCATTCTTTCGCATAGCTAATGATGCTGGGTTTAGACTTGCTCTCCATCTTAAGGATGTCCGAAAACTCTCTCAATACCTGGTCATGTCTACATGTGACTCCAACACCTGGTCGTGTTTCCATGCGACTCCAACACCTGGTCGTGTTTCCATGCGACTCAACACCTGGTCGTGTTTCC
>JAUMHH010225264.1:0-11965 GCA_032359455.1 Chlamys rubida
GACTTGACATTATTGAGGTACCTGTTGGGCCAGGTTGGACTTGACACTATTGAGGTACCTGTTGGGCCAGGTTGGACCTGACACTATTGAGGTACCTGTTGGGCCAGGTTGGACTTGACATTATTGAGGTACCTGTTAAGTCAGGTAATTAAGACTGGTAACTGTAAAGGTTTCGGGTCAGGTATAGAATTGTAATGCAATAATGCTAGAAGTGGAATTGTACCGAGCTGCTGGTCTCTGTGACTTGGCTGTAGCTATAGTCAAACCTAAGTAGGTATTCTGTATTGATTTGGAGCCTTTGTTCATCCAGGTATATACTTGCCAGGTCATTGATCTGTGCATGGTAAACATCTGTCATTTATGTAGTTTACATTTAAATGGATATAATATATATTTATACTGTCAGTAAGACCTGGACTTGCCCTACCTGGACACACATCTGTGCACTGATGATGCACTATATATTTACCTGTACAGATGGATAAGTGTTGTGTCGAAAATTTTACCTGTCTCACCATATTTATAATATTAATGCTGCAAAGAAGTTACAGATATTGAATTTCATACTTAAGGGTAAGCATGAATTATAGATTTGTTTCAGTTAGAGAAAAAGGTTCTTGGATCTCCAGTAGGTACTACAGTAGGTTTGCTACATGCATGTACATGGTGTATTCAAATTGACTGTGATGTATATATATGTATGTGCCTCATACTTATCCTAGTAGGTTTATGTAACAGTTATGTTAGCCTGTTAGGGACACAGTTTGCTTATCTATACATATCAATACTGTACTATTGGTAAGTGAATAAAATATTCAGGTTCTTAAAATTCTTTGTACATGTACTATGACTTTACTGATGATTGTTGCTGTTTTGAGAATTCTTAACTGTATACATTCAAAATTACAAGGTCACTTCATTTTTGAATACTTCCATATATTTATTAAAATAATTCAGCTTGAATTTGCAAAAAGATGTATATGTACTTTCTTTATAAACATCCTGTGAAAATGTAGTTGAGTTTTATATATTTAGACACAATAATATAATTATGTTGTATTAAATAAATTGTAGAGATACGATAGTGTACCAATTTGATAATAGAACAATGTATAGGTAAATTAAATAACCAAAATAACTATGGTTGGGGCTGTATAGGGTAAAGACCTCATGTTCTTTTGATTTTCTTATGTATTTCCTGTTTGCCTTGCATTTAATCATTATCTTTCGGTGATCATGGTGATCAAGTGTATCATTGATTTTTCCTTTTTTATACCCTGTTATTTTCTTTGGACTTTTGGTGGCTGATAATGGGCTCCATTCCAAACTGAAACTATTTCATATTTATGCCTAATTCCCAAGTTTTGCTGTTTACTCCTGAACATTTCCTTCCCAATTGGTATGTTTTTTCCCAAATTGAGACAAAAAAGGCCCCCATCCCAAATTAACGGAAAAAAAACCCACGGATACCTGAAAGTTTACCTGATATATTTATATTTACAATTAGGAGAATTTAGACAACCCTGTTACATATTTATCAAAACAGCGAAAGTACAAAAGGGTCTACCCAGGTATCTTTGAAGATACAGTACTGCCAGTACATTGTGGTAGGGGGTGTAATTCCTGGCAATAACACTACCTCTTCCACTTCCACAGCCACAGGGCTTAACGCTGATCACAAGTGTAAGGAAAATGGTTATCACAAGTGTATTGTGGTGCTAGGATTTTCTGAAGTGCATGTTTATTGTAGATGACTTGATGTTATATACTGGGATGAGTGATCACTACACGATACTACTGTACACAATGGTCCGCCCCCGACATACCTCCCGTTGTAATTACACATCGGTGCTCCCAGTACTAAAGGAGAATTTAAAGGTTACCACCAGTTCAGGTGGTTGTGATTCAGGCACAAGTGAAGAAACATGTGAACCTATTTTTTACTGTTTAGGTGTGTCTGTATATTGTGTAATAAGAAAAGTGACTTAGGTTTTCACACTGACATTTTAGTGCTAATGAAGATTTCAAAGTGTGACAGGAACTCCCAAGACATCCTTAACAAATAGAACCACATATGATATTGTAGCTGATGTAGACCTGAATATGTAAACTGTCTTTTGTTCGAAAAATCACGATGTGGACAAGGTGGGTAACATTTCAACATATTTTTCTTGTTTTATTTTTAGGATGTTATAAATTGTGTAATGTGTGTATGAGTAAATACCTGGGGTATGTTCAGAACCTAAATCATTTTTGAACTTTGTGGAAAGCATACTGTTGATTCATATATCCGAAGTGGCCCTATATACATGTAAGTATAGATCACTCTAGATCTCGACACAAAACCTGTAGCGGGTAGAAGTTTGAAATATATATGGTATCACTCAAACAATACATCAGATCTAAGCCAGACTTTCATGGATGTTGTCTTTGGAAGAGGAATACATTTGTATCCTTATTGATTTTAGAGGGTACTAATTGTGACAAATTAAGGTCAAGGACACAGGTTGCTATATTTTAGGGGTTACTAATTATATATAATTCTGACAAATTAAGGACAAGGACAAGGGGCTATATTTTAGGGGTTATTTTGTGACAATCAAGGTCAAGGACACAGGTGGCTATATTTTAGGGGTTACTAATTATATATAATTCTGACAAATTAAGGACAAGGTCAAGGACAAGGGGCTATATTTTAGGGGTTATTTTGTGACAATCAAGGTCAAGGACACAGGTGGCTATATATTTTAGGGGGTACTAATTGTGACAAATCAAGGTCAAGGACAAGGGGCTATATTTTAGGGGTTATTTTGTGACAATTAAGGTCAAGGACATGCACAGGTGGCTATATATTTTAGGGGGTACTAATTGTGACAAATCAAGGTCAAGGACAGGTGGCTATATTTTAGGGGTTATTTTGTGACAACTAAGGTCATTGTGACTATAAATTAAGACTTATTTATGTAATATGTTCATAGACAGGTACATGTATCTATTTCCGACACAATAGTTTGGCATACATGTACATGTATGCTTCCAAACCAGGATCAACAACATAATATGCGTTTAGACTGAATCATTAAATGGTCAAGTTCTGTATACAAATATCACATGTAGTCCCATATTTCAGAAATTGGGAACCTAATAAAGTGACAATCTTTATTTAATAGAATAAAATACTAACAATTTATATAGCTATTGTATACTCACCCTAAACTGTATTAAATCAGAGTTTATGGTAAGTTTCATTCCTCTGGTATTGCTTGATCTGCCCATCATTTAAAAAAAATCTTACATGTCGGAAGTGCGATATATGTATACAGTCAAACCGGTATAAGAAACCACCCTAGGGAATTTCAAAAAGTGGTCTCTTAATGCAGGTGGTCTCTTAATGCAGGTGGTCTCTTATACAGGTCCATTTCACTAATAGAATGTTCAACCCTCGGGATGATATTCTCGAATGTCTTACCCTTGGCAAACCCTCGGCTAAGACAATCAAGAATATCTTCCCTCGGGTTGGAGATTTCCCTGACACACCGTCAAGGAACAGGATGATTTTTTTCTCCCATCCTGTTTCACGCACATATCCGCTGACAAGCGGTGATTGCATGAAATATAAGCATTGAGTGCATGTTTTTCCAGTAAATCCAAATTTGTCTTCCATGGTCTTGATCTGCTACTATTTACGTGACGTCAATGCATAGATGACATGACGTCATACTATTGTTATGACTTAGATCACACTATTTTGCAGGAGGCTATAGCTATCTCCCCCTTAGGGGGTGACAAGCTGATCTTTCGCGGCTTAAGAGGGAGACACACCTATCAAGGGTAGGAGAAAATGAAATAACAACAATGGAACACATTTATAGTGGTCTCTTAACACAGGTGGTCTCTTTATTAGGTGGTCACATTAGCAGGTTTGGCTGTTTAAGGAACACTTGATTGGTGCCAATGAACCATTACGTAGTACATATCTTAGAGATAGCAATGACAAAGTTTTCCACTGCCACAGAGTGCATGTTTTATTAGATAAAAAGGTCATTAACTAAGGCACTTTTTTCCTGCCTTTTTATCGTCTCATATCTGGTGACAAGGTTACAACGTCTGACACAATACACTCTAGGTAAATATTATGTTGGCTAAAGTGTTTATTATAATTCACCTCAACATTTAATTTGAAAACTAAATTGCTTGCACCTAGAAAGTTATCAGTTCGACAAAATTGAAAAATGTTTTGGTCATGGTCAATGGATAGAAAAATAAGGAGTTTAATATATTATACATTGAGAGTTTATGAGTAAATCACCTTATGAGACATAGCCGAGTGAATGAAGCAGAATCGAGGAGCAACAGGTTACTGATTCCACGTATGTCAATAGGACTTATACTGAAGCTGATTTGTGTATCTATGGCTGCATGAGTTAATGGGATTCGGTTGCAGCAGTGATTGTAAAATATACAGGATTTATTGCGTAAGTTTATAAGGTCGGCCATAATATATTCTTTATTCTGTAATGTTTGCTATCAGTTGCGTTTGATGTTTTGGCCAGTAGGTGTTGATCTGTGGACTTTAATGTTGATCCATAAATAGTAGAAGTTGGATCAGTAATTATTGGTCCAGTTTTCTTGCCAATTTTCAACAATAGAAACTTTAAATAATTGTTTGATTTCTTTGTGAAGACATAATGCAACAGAGAAATGTATCTATTGGAAAATAAAAGTCTGTAAAACTGGATCAGACAGTGTCAAATTTAACCCTTTCACCCCTAGGTAACTTTGGTAGACTCTACCATTCATTGATATGGATGAGTCCATTATGGTCTACAGTGGTGAAAGGGTTAAAGCTGTAAGGCAGAGGTTTGATTTGGTATTTACTAAGCTCACCTACATATAAAAATGAGACATAGGTCATTGGCTCAGGTCATAACAGGTATATTATTGGCTGAATGTCATCAGGAACAATTTCGATATAGAGACCTTATAGCACTCTCCAGTGTGATATTGAATGTATAAGTTATGCCCCTACATGGCGTCCAGTTCCATTCCGATGTATTGTCATGATCATTTCTTAACATATATCAAAGTTTATACAAAGGTCAAGTAGGAAAATACCATCCAAGAATTCGTATTTCAGGATCCAAAGGTCAACACCAAGGTCACTGTTATCTTTTAAAGGTCAACCACAAGAATTGGGCCAAGGGAGCAATCATGTCCTACAAATGTTTCTAGTTTTATCCATGCTCAGAATTTCCTGGCTCAAAAAGCAACCCTTAGAGCTGCCGATCCATGTTAATGAAAAGCCTTTCTTCCAGGTTACTTTTGTTTAATTCATGCTTCTGGCTTACTTTAAGCTTGCTTTCATGTGATTTCAGTGCATGCTTGGATACTAAGTCAGTGTGTTGTTAATGATACATTACTATATTACAGAGTGTGGAACCCCCCTAATGGTACAACAGAGAGATTCTAACCCCACACTGACTAGTTCCTAGCCAATAATGCCGGAGGCAGGTGCAGTCATGATGGACACAGAGCCAGGTGACTGTGAACCTGTCCAGCTACAGCCGTTTATCCACCAGGTGGGAGGCCACACTAGCATGCTACGATTCAATGACGACACACTCTGCAAGCCGCTGATAGAGCGTGAACAGGTCTTCTACCAGGCCATTCCCTGTGGCCTAAAGCAGTTCACTCCCCAGTACAGAGGTAGGTAGCAAAGTCAGAGCTTTAATACAAACTATTTATCTGCAATAACCTTTTGACTTTCAACATATATACCATGTAGACATTTAAATTCTTACAAAAATCAATCTCTTTACAAAACTGAAAAATATTAGCAAAGAAATAGACAGGAAATTATTTCTATATGTTGTTTTGTTATACCAAATGAAATCAATTTGAAGTCAATATCTTGTATATTACATGTATATATGTGTAAACTCTGTATTGATATTGTACGTTCTAGAAATGTTATTGCCAATCCTGTTCTATTGATTTCAAAATAGGTAATATAAACTTCCCATAAAAATAGTGAAAGATAATTTGCTTTAATGACTTCTCATAAAATCTATATTCTGTACACATATTTTCCGTTATTGAACATGTAAACAAATTAGCCCTCATTGATTTACATGTCACTATGGCAGTGTATACACTTTTCAGTAGACATTTAATGTTGAAATAGCTGTTTGTTATGTCAATAATTCATTTACATTACTAGGGCCTTAGAATGGGAGTTAAAATGTATTTACAGAAACCACAGGAACACCTTATAGTGATGGATCCATGAACAAGCTAGCTTGACTTTAACTGATGTGGCATATTCATATTACATGTATTGAATTATATATTTATATTTATATGCATGATCAGGAAGTTGTGCACTTAATTTTTTTTTTTTCCAGAGTTATTTCCCATTAACGTACTTGGTCATTTCAAGCCTTGTGTGGACATTTCTTCAAAAGCATCTGACCGATTACAAAAACTTTCTAGAAGTGATACTCGAAGGGATAAACTTAATGTATACAAATGACCAACTTTTACTTTGAGGGATTCAAAACTGTGAAACCTGTCAAAAAAAGGACCAATATTTCTTGTTGAAATGGTAACATGAGTTCAATTTACATGTTAATTTCATCATTTTATATAGATTCTCTTTATGTGGGCCATTTTGAAGGTGTATTTTGTACAAGTTTATCACTATACAAGGTTTAGTTTTGACAGGTAGAGTGCACGTG
The DNA here is from genome assembly GCA_032359455.1 of Chlamys rubida. NCBI lineage: Eukaryota > Metazoa > Mollusca > Bivalvia > Pectinida > Pectinidae > Chlamys > Chlamys rubida. Next base: position 6,738 of record JAUMHH010225264.1, read on the forward strand.
TAGGTCATGATAATGGCTCTGTAGCTGCTAACATAGTATTATTATGTATGTTTATAATCTATAGATGCAAGCTGCTTTGGTATTTAGATCTGACACTAGTAATACCTTCGACTATTGTATTGTAGGGGTGATAGAGGTCCAGCTACATGAGGACAGTGAAGGCTACATCACACTGATTGGCTACCCTCCTGAGTGTGGCAAACTCTCTTTTCCCAGGAATACGTCCCCAGTCTCCAGTGAGAGTGACACAGATACAGCCAGCCCCGTCCTAAACACCAAACACAAACATGACCGACCAGGTGAACCGTACAGGTAAGTTACACCAAGATGTGACAAGCAAAGTGTCCCCTACAGATAAGTCCTATACAAAGACATTATAACTACTAAATTGACCACAACAGTCACACATAGATGCAATTGCACGGATGACTCCTACAGTCACATGCAGAAACAGCTGCCAAGGTAGCACCTATAGTCACACAAAGACATGACTGCTGAGGTGACCCCTACAATCATTCACACTTATTCCTTTTAAGAACAAATAGTTTAGATATAATTGCCATCAGATGTAATTGACCAAGTTCATCTAGTCATAATATTGAAAAGTAGTATTCATTGTTTAACAAAATGGCATAACAGTACTTGAAATTATTTATATCAACTTGATATTGAAGTGTGTATATATATTTTATTTTACCTTGTAGTGTATGTGTGTGCCTACTTGACCTTGTAATAATGATATTGACCTTGACCTTGTAGTGTGCGTCTGCTGAGGAGTGGCAGTCTTGAAGTGAGCACACAGACAGAAAAAGTGTTCCACATGAATGATCCCAAATCAGGCAAGCATGACAAGACGGAGGGAATCAATCCCTGGAGCCTTAAGTGCCACAAACGCCAGCTGTCCAAGATGAGGCGTATCACACAGGGAGCTGGGTCCTTTACTAGCCGTATCCTTTACTGACGCACTGTATAATGGAATGTCATCCAACGAAGAGTTTTACTACAAATGTAAACAGTTTATTACTCAATAGCTGGCTACAATAACAAAGCTCATGTTGGTGACACTTGCATCAAACGGCATTAAACTTCCAAATTATGAAAGCAGTATGAAAGTTAAGGTTGCTATGTTCCCACATTTCAGGTTTTACAAATTAATATGGTATAAGATAGGCTAGAATCTTGACACCTACTGCAAATCGTTCAAGACATAGTTGATCATAACTATCGTAAGGTACTACTGGTATTCATCAAGTGTTTCAGCCGCATATTTTAATATTTCACTGTCAATAAGGAAAACACAAAGTCAGTTTACAAAAGTTCTTTATTTAACAATCTTCTTTGTAGAACCACATGACATAGACATTTGAATATGGCCTCTTCCTATATTTGGAAGTTAAAAAAGATAATAAAAACACATGGTCTGCCAAAATCCACCGTTCTTATTAAAATCTATTCTTATATTAACATAGGAAAGGGCACTTTTGATTTCACTAGTTCAAGATTGAGGATTATTTAAATTCATCATTTTTGTCTTAATTGACTGAATTAATGTAACATTCCCTCTCAAAGGTATCTTTAAAAAGTTTTTTGTCTGTGATCCTTGACATGTGACAGAGTTTATATTGCTGGAGAACATTGCAGCCCAGTGTGACTACCCCTGTATCCTCGACCTGAAGATGGGCACACGCCAACACGGAGACGATGTCCCAGAGGCCAAGAAACAGAGTCACATCAGAAAATGTGAACAGTCCACCTCCAGTGTCCTTGGCGTTCGCATCTGTGGCATGCAGGTACAGGTCATAGGTCAACTTTTCCTGGTACAGGTTGAATTTCATGGGGATAGCTCTGTGATAACCTCAAACACTGAGGAAGGAAAAGGAACTGCCTTTAATTGTTTATTATAACAATCCCTCTTCCCAGGGTTAAAGGGTAAAAAAAGTAAAAATCTTGTGTGTAAGAAGTATCTCATGAGCTCTTCAAAAGATTTAGTTTGTATTTACTCCATAGTGGTTACATCAAGTTCTGTACCTCATTAGATTTTGGTGGTCAACTGCCAAGGTTAAAGGGTTAAATGTAACACTTGACATTTTGTGGGGTGGAGAGTATGTCTATGTTTATATATACATTAAAACATGTCAATACTGCAATTTTTATAAAGACAGGTTTAATCAACATAGAAATGTATAAGAAAGAAATTAGGTTCAGGCCTGTTTCACATAGTGTTCCAGATTCTAGTATCTGTAATTAAACCAATATCTGACATGAAAGGCAAGTGTCAGAAGTAGTCTATTAGACAACTGTTTTGTATCTAAATACAATGCTCTTTGTCAAAGAAACTTGCTGTGCAGTGTTGTCTAATTTAGTACTTTGTTATTATAATTTTATACCAAGATACTGATACTGTTTTGTTATTACCAGGTATACCAGTCCGACACTCAGAAATACATCTGTCACAACAAGTATTACGGGCGTAGTCTGTCAGTTGAGGGGTTTAAACAGGCCCTGTGTCAGTTCTTACACAACGGCAACCAACTGCAGACAGAACTTGTGCATGAGATTGTGAAACGCCTACAGGAATTACACCAGAAAGTGACAGAGCAGGACACATTCCGCTTCTACTCCAGTTCCCTTCTCATTATGTATGATGGTGTGATGGGCAATGGGAACACAGCATCTAGCAGTAGACAAGGTCGGTCCCAGTCAGCCAGAGAGAGGGACCTCGAACATGAAGACAGTGACAGTAACGCAAGCTCTGTGTCGGAGGGAGACAAGCCCTCTAACAGTCACTACTTGTGTGGTGGACGAGTCCCAAATGTGGGCGTGAAGATGATAGACTTCGCACATAGTACACACAGTGGCTTTCAGGGCGACAAAACAGTCCACAAAGGGCCAGATCAGGGCTACCTCCTGGGCCTGGCAAGTCTCATCAAAATGTTTAATGAAATTGTGGATCGGCCTCACCCGCCATAATGACCCCTGTGCTGTGAATATTGACACACGTTGTTGAATTTTGTTTGTAACTTTTAAGACTATGATACCTCAGGCAAAAAACACTGGACATTTCCAATGGCAGTCTGTCTCCGTCTACACCAAGGTGTTGAGGTGTCTTTACCTAGAGAAGGGGTGAAGTAGTGTGGGTCTTCGTTGACCTCTTGACCTATGGGGTCATCTATGGTCCTGTGTCCATATATCATTACAGGGTCATCCATGTATGTAATTTTTAATTTCTATATACTTGATCAGAAGATGTCATGCATTTCTGTCACAAAACATTTTGCTTATAAAGATCTGCATAACATTACTTTATCAGACATTTCATTCTGTTGGAGACAATGACATTGTAATACCGTCTCAGCAGATGTTAAACAATGGAGACTCTATCCATGGTCTTCTCATACACATGTTGGCCTAACTTCTGATATAGACTTTTGTTGCATTTAGATCATTTATAATTTTATTAGCCTTGTTAGGATTGAGTTTTACATCAGCGCATGTATTGAAAATCTGTTTAAGATATGCTTTGTTTGCTTTATTTTACAGAGAATATAATTTGTTTGTTTAAATATCCCTTGATAAGAGCTGTGAGTAGTTATTTTAATTTTTGCAAAATTTTCATATTAATATGATAGATTCACATTAAATTATCTGCCTTGATATTAGATCATTTTAATGTACAGTACATCTGTTAGTGTCAGCTATTGATTGCTTACTTTACTAACATGACAATATGTGGACTATGATTGATTAATTTGCCTCATTAACGAGTTTTATGAATTTTTCTAACACATTTTTATATGCCAATGATATGTAACTGTTCATCTATCATTTTAATTGTTTTAATAGACATTGTTATGGACAATTGATATTTCCTCAATATGGTTATGTAGTTTCACAAGGGTATTTATTTATCAGAAGTCTGAGTGATGTCTTCTGTTGGCCTAAAGGTCAGAATGGTAGCCTAAGTAGGTATAAAGGTCAAGGTAGTGATCTCTGTAGGTTAGCTCAAGGTCATCCTCCAAAGAATGTTGACTTCAGTGTATATGAAGGTCAGGGTGGTAATTAAGAGATATGATGTTTTATTCACCTGAGGTTTGTCCTGTTCCCTGAGGGCAAAAGTATTCATTGTTGCCTTAGGGTAAAGGTCAAGGTTGCAGCCTCAGTAGTTAGGAAGGTCAATGTGATGATCTCTACAGGTATATGAAGGTCAAGGTCATGACAATAGAAATAAAGTTTAAGGTGATGACCTCAGTAGGTGTGTTAAGTTCAAGGTGATGACCTCAGTAGATGTGTTAAGTTCAAGGTGATGACCTCAGTAGGTGTGAAGTTCAAGGTGATGACCTCAGTAGGTGTGAAGTTCAAGGTGAAGTATGAAGGTCAAGGTGGTGAGATTATGTGTATACAGAGGTGCAATAGACATTGTGCAGATATTATATTTACTTAGCCATGCTCGACCAGTTTACTTTATATATATGCCAGCCTTACAATGTTGAATGATGTTGTAATGAACATGTTTATACATCTCAAGAATCTTTTATATAATGCTGTTGAACATTTCTAAAATGTCTTACTAATTTGATTTAAAATAGACCCTGGTCCCAGTCTCGGAAACATCCCTTAACTTAAGGAGATTCCATAACTTAATATTTCTTATAGGACAGCATTTCTTAGATAAGTCAAGATTTTTTCTTTAACTCAAAATGCTTCCTGATGAAAAATGAAAGAAATTTTCCTAGATTAGGGATTGTTTAGGAAACTGGGGCTTGTAGTGTCATATTTGTATCTCATTTCATAGCCTTTACTGTAATGGTAGTAATATATGGCATATTCTTCACTTATTTCAAGTATTTATACATAAAAAAATACCGGTATATATATATATAAGGTCATCATCTCGTACTAAATCGTATATGGATACATTGTCGGTCACAGATTACATATTGACATCCCTACTTTGTCACCAGTCACAGGAGTTGTGTTGATGTTGTTTATTAATTGTGTCCAGTTGCTTGTTATGTTAATTGTTGTTTCAGTAAAGTTATGTTGAAGTTTCACTCTGTATCATCCAACGTGGATCTTAGCGTCATGACATGATACAAGAAATTGTGTTTGTACGTGTAGTTACTGATAGGTGTCTCACCAGTGACACACAACACTTAACCCTTTCACCCCCATGTAACTTTAGTAGACTCTACCATGCATTGATCTGGATGAGTCCATTATGGTCTACA
>JAUMHH010225286.1:0-11963 GCA_032359455.1 Chlamys rubida
GAAAATTACGTCGTTTTCTCAAAAATTGATGACGTTACTCTCACAAACCAATGACGTAACAATCAATACCTGCTCCCGAGAGCAGATAACTCTGCCATACGCAAAGACGGAATATGCGAAGGCAATAATCGTAATAGAACGAACTTCCTATTTTAAATAATAATTATTTTCGTGATTCATAGCAAATCCTTCAGGTTCTGTATAGTTAAAATAGCGGATATGTGATCATGTTGTTGACCTCGTTGGGTGCTATTACCTGACCGAAGTACTTGGTAGCTCTCGCTGCTTTCCACGTATGCCCAGTGTAGCTGAACGGCCAGTTGCTCATTCCAGACCGAGGTTGCGTTCAGTGTCTGGTTAACCGTCATCTTGCGAGGATAGCCATGAGCAATCACCCCTGCAGACACAAACAAATAAACCTCATTCCTCATTTCGTTTTATTTAAGAATCACCATACCACTGTCAAAAACTACACATTTGAAAGTGTTTATTACAGTTTGAGTAAAGATTTTTGAACTAGTGTATGCTGAGAAGTCATGCCTTGCGGGACTTCATTAAAATAAAGAGGTGGTATAAACAACATGCAATCAATAACGGTGTTCCGAGTGTAAAAATGCAGCACTACTAGACTGGGATTCGAACCCTTGACCTCAGATTGTTTTACTACAGGTACCGCTCTAACAAACTGATCTACTTACAAAAATATGCAACAGGCACATGAACAAAATTAAGGGTAGGTCACTGTATGTACGAATTACGCCCGTCATACGTTAAATGAGTAGTTGTTTGTATCGATGAAATATGGTAAGAAATTAATGTTAGAATTCAATAGACCTGGTAGATCAAACCATGTATGTAGTATTGCATTAATGAAACTAAGGGCAAACACTATTAATTATGGAAATATTATTTTGATAGCACTCGGGCATAACTACGTAAAAACATTCGGAAAATGGTAGTTATCTACCTTTTCCTAGCTTTCATGGTAATTAACTTATCTTTGAAGTTTGGTTTGGTTTTATTTTGTTTAACGTCCTATTAATAACCGAGGTCAGTTAATGACGTGCCTCCATGTGTGTTGTGTATGCGTGCAAGTGTGTATGTGTGCCGGAGAGAGGGTATGTTGGTGTATTTGCCCCTTTGCGAAAGCGCGGATCTGATGCTATCTCACTGAAGTACCATGCCAGCATTCCGCCCGGTCACATTGTACCGACAACTGATAGACCAGTTGTTACCATTACATGGTTAAGTTTGTGTTAGTTTCGTTTTGATTAAAAACGTCCTTAAATGACCTAAACTATTCATACCAGTTGTTGCCATTACCCGTACTGCTGAACGTTAAGCAGGAAATAACAACTACTACTTTTAAGGACTTTGGTACATCCCGGACATGGGACAGAACTCATTGCGTTCCATACCTGGGCAAACGTTCAACATTAAAGCCAAAAATGAGGTATTGACAATCAAGGCGCTAGGAAATTTAAAGTAGTTATAAGTATACGTAGAGAAAAATAAAAGGATCTCAGATTTTGCAATGGGTGCATCAGATATATTTAAGTCACTTTTGTGTCCACAAGTAGAGGGCACAAAAGCAAATCCCGAATTCTGCAGGGTATTTGACTTCAAGATGCTACATCTCGGTATTCATTCTTGTCACATTATACTGACAACAGGTAAACCAGTTGTAGCTATCACCCTTTATGCTGAACGTCAAGCAGGGAATTTTAAGAACTTTGATATGTCCCGGCTTGGGACAGATCCCATCGACTACCCCACTTGGGCATTCGCTAAACACTAATGCCAAAAGTGAGGTATTGCCAAGCAATGTACTAGAAAACAAAAAGGTTTTAAGGAAGTTGGGAAAATATTATAACGACCCGAAATGTTGCAATTTTAACTATTTTCTTCAATGTCCCCTTAAAAAATTACATGGAAGAAATCCCCCGACTGTGCAGGAAGCCACATTGTCGACATGTAGTAAAGTGGGATACCGGGGCCTATTCTGTCCTCGAACCCATAATTCCGTCGAGTACGATCGTATAATTATGGTTATCGCTAGCGTCTTTATTGAAGTTTGAAGTTAATCTGCTTAAATTAATCGAGATATCGAGCGGACAATGGTGCGCCTGTTCAGCCGCCCGCTCACGTGATAACATAAAAACACTTCTCTTCTTGTAACGGTCATATAAAAACGAAAGTACAGTAGGACAGGGATCCTTAATATAACTAAAAACGATTTCTTGTTGATTGGTGTTGAAGTTAGTTGAAGGATTTGTACGATAATATCCAGATACAACTAAACTAAACTAAAGTACCCAGGCTATCGCATGGTATAACGGTCTAGCGTGCGCCGTTACGATTGCATTTTCATAGGGATCTTGATATGCTACAAAACACTGCTGATTAGCAATAGCTTAAGTTATATGGAGACGGAGACACCGTCGCAAAGAAAAGAGCAGGTAAGAGAGATCAGAATTTTTGTTTGTTTTGTTTTGTTTAACGTCCTTTTAAAAGCTGATATATAGATCCCAAGTCTTTATTTTTCCTGTCAAAAAAAGTTCCTTGCGCATAGGACAGGGAGCAGGAAATCCCAGATTCTACAGGGTCCCACTATTGGTCCACTCTTTGTTAATGCAGTTAGATACATCAGCTTTATTCAGAGCTAGACCAGGACCGCTTTCGTTTATCGCAATCCAAACGGTCGGACCAGAGTTGTTCGTTTATGAAATAAGGTCAGACCTAATAATCGTATGCTGCTTTCAGACGATCCTTGAAAAAGTCGGACACGGTCTGCATACACATTTGCAGGTCCGCCAGGATTTATACCCGGAACTGTTGCATTTTAAACCAGACAATCCGATTGTTCCGCATAAATGAATAAGACCCAGATAAAGCGTAGCATGATCAATAGTAGAATTAGTAACTTTGTTTACAAAGAATCTAATTTACGCACACGATGCTGTTACCTAAAACGCATATGTCCACAGAGGCTTCATATATGACCTTCTTGAATTATTTTGATCTCATGTCAGTGTATTCCCATGAGTCCTTAAATGACCTTAGCTGTTAATAGGACGTTAAACAAAATCAAACAAACAAACAAAATCCCATGAGTCAATGTTTGTATCGGAAGCTTTATTCCTTCAGTACGTGTGGACATCTCCCTTTGTTTCATTACACATTTCCAATTATTACTTCTCGACACCCGAGAGTTGTTGATAGTGCAACGCACATGTACTAACGTTTACTCAATGTTAACTGTTATTGATACTACGACATTGAAATACATTGTTCACAATACGGGAAGAGAATAACATGAATTACGTAGGGTAACGCGTCATAAAATTAGACCATTTGCACGACATTATCTTGTGTGCTTAGATGTTACGAGAACGTAAAAGCCCGAAAACAACTCACATAAACACGACATGTCAGGCCAAAACAAACTTGCGTGACCTTAATGTTGCTATGCCGTACACATGCAAACATATACTCTGTTTATACACAACAGACTAGGGACATATTAAGGTGACAAGTAATTAAGTTTTTTCATTACCAAAATGTTTCGGATGATTACACTTTTCATTATAAATTAGTTGACTACAGACGAAACAGTGGTAAGACATTAAAATGCGCTCTATCCATCCGTGTAAAACTTCTTTGTAACGTGTATTGAATCCTATAGATCATTCAAAACTCCATCGAGTCCTTACTCCGTCAGTTCTATTTTTACCAAAAACAAGTTATTGATTCTTCCGTACAAATACATTATTTATTTAACAACCGTTTACAGGTTCTGCGCAATGAAAAGAACTAGAATTTTATGTTACAACTAAAACAATACCCCGACCTTTTTGCAGATTTTTTAAAAAATTTAATTAAATTCAGGATTAAAATTACAAATAAATATCAACGAGTTACCAGCTACCGTCATGTATGCGTGTGTCCACAATCATCAGGAGGTGGGCTATTCAAATAAGTCTGCGTCCGTAGTCCGTCCGTCAGTAAGCGCATCCTTAAACAAACTTCTACCAAAAGGTATCTCTATGGTGCCTAGCTAGTTACCAGCTTCCATCATGTATGCGTGTGTGTTTGAAGCGGTATATCTCCTTTTCAGTCCACCATTAACAGAAGGTGGGCTTTTCAAATAATTCTGCGTCCGTAGTCCGTTCGTCAGTAAGAGCGTCCTTAAACAAGTCCTTTACAAAAAAGGTATCTCTATGGTCCCTAGCTAGTTACCAGCTTCCCTCATGTATGCGTGTGTGTTGTAGGCGGTATATCTCCTTTTCAGTCCACGCTTATCAAAGGTGGGCTATTTAAATAAGTCTGTGACCGTAGTCCGTCCGTCAGTAAGCGCGTCCTTAAACAAGTCCTGTACCAAAAGGTATCTCTATGGTCTCTAGCTACGCATATAAAAGTGTGTGACTGATCAAAAAACCAAGATGGCCAACAGGCAGGTAACTTGAAAACTTGTTATTTTCTCTCTCACATAGTTCTAAAGGATCTTTCTCAATTTTCACATGAGTGTTCCCAATGTTCCTTAGTTATGCATATTTTGGGACCGATACAAAAATACAATTGCCGTCAGGAAGCTATCTTCACTTTTAGAGTTTAAGTTTGTTAGCACTATTTGTCACAAGGTACTGAAGGGATCGTTCTCAATTTGCACATGAAAATTTCCCATTGTTTCTAGCTACGCATGATGACTATTGGGACCGATTGGAAAAACAAGATAACCGACATTTTAGGATAACTGCTATCTCTCAGATCGTTCTCTTCAACCGTTTTTGTGTTACGGGGCCGTAAATACGAACAAATATACGAAGCACTTCATGGTTTTTTTTTCACGTTTACGTGACGAAAACAATGCGCAAATCTGGTATATGAGAGGTTTAATCAAGGACATAGGAAATCAATACACCTCTGGTGGGAATCATTCAAACAAAGCATTGATAGATTGCGTGAAGAGATTCGTGAATTATTAATTGACATAGTAGTTCACCGTGTGCATACCTGTTTCATTTAAGGATATGATCTCACCCGGTTTGAAATAGAATTTATCTCCCGTTCCGATATGATTTTTACATACATCAAATCAAATTTGCAAAAGGAATCGGTTGCTTCTCTGAATATTTTTTTGGGAGAAAGATCAACCGTATTTGCATGTGTGCATGCAATAAACAAAATGTAATCTATCTAATCAAACGCATTGACAAATATTGTAATGTACCTACTATGAACAAGAGGCCCGATAGGTCTGCAACGCTCACCTGCTAATAATCTAGCCAGTAAATTTCAAGCATTATATGGACTAAGGTCAAATATACTAAATAAAGCTACAGGCTAAATTTCGTTTTAGATTTTAACATATTTAACCCCATTGACCTTTAAATCTAACAAGGTCATTCAGTTGAACAAACTTGATAGCCTTTATTCCTAGCATGCTACTGGTCATATAGCATAAATCTGACTTTTGGTTAAGAAGAAGTCGTTTTGGCATATCTTACCCTTGGGACCTTGAAAGTGGTTCGAGGATATTTTTGTTTGCATATTTTTCAGGGCTCAAAATAAGGAAGCTACCAACCTAATAGCATAACCCTAGGCCTTTCGATTCTTCAGAACCAGTCATTTGAATTTTTTTTCGAAAAGTCATTTTGATATACTTGTCAGCTGTGACTTTGCTTGTATGTCAAGGTCAATTTGTATTGAAAAGCATTGTAGGGCTCTACCCTAGGAAGCTACCAGCCAAACATTATGGCTCAAGGCCTTTCCTTTCTTCAGAAAAAAAAATCGTTTTAAGGAAAAGTTGACAGATGTTATATGTAAATGTACATGTAACTTTCATACATCAATACTAGATGTATGGTTCTTTACTCAAATACTATTTACAATATAAAAGCAATTACGTTGTGATCGGTGTTTTTATCACCTAATTAGTAAGCTTTTTCAGAATCACGTGACTTCTCAAGTTTCTCCAGATGCAGCTTTCTTATTATCTAGGCGCATTAAATTAGCCCCCAGTAGCTATACATTCGGTAAGTAAGTATATGACATAGTGTGTTGCAAAGATATTAACATTATACAGACAGCCTCAAGAATACCCACATAGTTCAACGCACGGAGGCAAATCTTTGAATAACATATCTGCTAATACGACACTAAACCCCTTAAACTTAACCAACTAGTTACCTTTTTTTATGATGTCTATTTTGACAGTGATATTTAGTAAAAAATATTAAAATTGTTTGTACGGATACATGACAACGTCAAGATCGAATTACGGAACAAGAATAAAAAATACTTACCTATGTCTAAAACTGTTATCTCCTGTATAGATAGACACACGCTTAACCACAATAGCACAAGTATTAATACTGTGTCCATCTCCATGTCCTTCGTTAACACTAGCTATAGAACATAGTCATTGTCCTAGTCTAATGGCAATGCAACCGCCTCATGCAGCAGATATTCAGCAGGAACCCGTCGGCATAGTTGTGTTACATGTAGCAATACATATATCCAGCACAAAGGTTCGATTAATAATTCACTTCAAAACTATTGATACAAATACTCCGATAGTTCGGTGCTTAAGCTTTTAAATGAATGTATGCATTTGCATATAGCTACGACTATGAATTTAAACCCTTACAAACACTTCCGTGCACAGCACTGCCTGTATTGCATACATGTATACTACCGTACTCAACTCCAAGAGTGAACAGATTTCAGGCTATCGTTATTTATTTATTTGTTTGGCGTAATACGAATCTCGGATAATGCACGTGTAAGCAACGATTATTATTTTTCATCAGAACTTAGGAAAATCTATTCGTCATCAATCTAGTGATTTAAAAGTAACACTGTCCAGATTGCTCAAAAAAGAAAATGTTGTATCGTTTCCATTTCTCTGGCTAGTGTTCACGCAATCAAGCAGTATGATTATAGCAGGAAGTAGTCATCGTGCTGCTTTAACATTACAGTGCACTCGATCTTAATTAAAGTATTTCTTTGGTGTAATGGGGTTAAAAGTGGCCATAGCTTAATCTGAGAAATGAAAACTTGTATAAAAAAGCAATCACCAACTATGTCTCTCTAATAAACACAGTTCCAATATTCTGTATTATTAGTTTGTAACCTCATGCCGTGTAGTCACAATATTCACATCAACACACTCTTCATTCCTTTAACCATTAGTCGTTGTCGAATGCTTCAACGTGTTATCACGAATCTTCTTTTTTAACAAATCTCGTTAGTAAGGTCTCGATGTAATCAATCGTTATCGATTTTGTTTTATTTCACATGTGTACACTTCGGAAAAAAATAATTTCATTAACAACTTCAGACACTACCTAATTTCCTTTTTCGTCTGATCAGATTTGTACGTAAGAGACATTCCATGTAGGCCTAATAATACACCCGAATGCTAGCATACTTATTTGTTGTGTCTATAGCCGGGGCGATATATCGACCTGTTCAGTGAGCCCCGAGCTGGTAACGGCATCATATATATATATATGGTCTCGCGTGGCATTCCCATGACGCTATCGCTATGTCAACTCTTTAACAAAAAACGTTTTTTAAAATGTAGAAGTCATGGCTCAGGGTTTATTCCATTAAGGAAATATTTCCTTGATTACTTTCTAACTGTTTACATAGGTATATACTCTCGATAAAGGAACTAAAGTGTGTTCGGTGGGAATAAAAACAATACAAACATTGTTTACCTTGCATAGTTGAACAAGTTAATCTACCGTTTGTGATTTCAGTAGTGCCCACATAATTGACAAATATCCTCGGGGACATCCTAAATGAAAAGTATTGGATATAATTGATTTTAACAAAAACTGGAACGCTGTTCTCTTTCAAGCTTGTTAATACAAACGACTCTTTATCTTAATCTGCTATTATTATTATTTCATTTTTTTCATTTCATCCTCCTCCTATCAATAAATAACAATTGGTAATATATGTTTTCCCTGTAGCTAGGATAGCATTCACTGTTTTCGGGTTTAATAAATTCTATTTTTGTCTACGCATTCGCTACTGTTTAAACTTACTGCAATTGCAATTTAAAATGAACTGGTGGTAGCGAAAGTTATACAGCTGCTTTCGCGGCGCGATCTGCCTTTTCATTACCTGGTATTCCTATTTATCTAGGAACTCAGCATAATTCAATTCGACATTTCTTGTTATTTCATGCAAAGAAAATTAATATTTTTCTAATTGAAATCATCTTCGCATTTCTGTTTCGGCGTTAATCGGACATTGAAAAAATCAAGAATAAACCTGCTGTTTTCGACTGCATATTATCGTAAAAGGAAACTAATGGGACCCCCGGCAGAATCGGATTTTTGTTCAATAACTTCTACGAAGGCAGGGAAAATCTTGGCGGGGGCCATGTGACCATTGACCCCTCAAAACTAAAACTGACCCTTCTATGTTTCAATTTTCTTCTAATTTTACATAGAATGGTCCCCTCTTTGATTACTTTGAATCACTGGTTGACATCGAGTTTAGCCAATGGCTTCTGTATGATGTATGATCCTTGTCAATAAACTTCTGCTGGACACGACTTCCTTCCGGTTGCGCAAGCAGGTTGATTTTCAATAATTGTAATTAACTATTAACAACATATATGTACCTTTATATACAGTTTCTTTGTGATCATATAAATTGCCCTTGGTATTATAGCGGTTCCGAGACTTATTTATGTAACGCTTAGGTTAGAATCATATTTTCTGTATCTACAATACAGTTATTAAAAAGAACACACACATCAGAAGCGGGCCAGAAACTATTAATGCCATTGACTGCCCGCAAACTGATATTTGGATGACTTTTCCAATGCTTGTTTAACCTGTCTTTAAAACAGTTAACACTTTGAGCCGAGGTCACATGTTCGGGTAGCGAATTCCATGGTTGAATAACTCTGTACTGAAATAATTGGCAGTTTGATGCTTTCTACAGCGTTTTTGAGCAGCTTTTTGGAATGTCCCTTGTTGCTCAGTAGTCACACATTTGGAACAGCTTGTCCTTGTCAAGACTGTCTATGTCGTTCAGGATTTTAAAAACCTGGATCATATCTGCCCTTTCTCTTTTGTATTCTAGTGTTGGTAATCCAAGAGTACGAAGTCTATCCGGATGTAATCAGTCCTTAAATATTGCAATGAGTGCAGCAGATTTATTTTGGTCTCTTCAATTCCCCAAGTAGAGGGCGCAAACGCTAATCCAATATTATGCAGGGGGTTCCCATATTTGTTGCCTTTTATTCTGATGAATTTGGTTACAGCAGGTGTATTTTCTTTGCTTTATCCCCGACCTGCAAAGATTTACAAAACTTGTGATACCGTGAGAGTCATCATAAATAAACACATCGGAATTTATCTGATACCATGATATTTCTAGCCAAAAATAAGAAAAAAAAACTTTCTATTTAAAGTATTTAAACTTGTTGTCAAGTGAAAAGACAACTTATACTAAATACAACATAATTTTGTATCGGATGAAAACAAGAATCCATTCATTATGTCAAAGTTCAGCAAATCCCATATTTCCTGTCCAAGTTAGGGAAAAGAAAAGGTTTGCTGCACTTCTTGTATTTCGTTAATGGCTACAACCGTGAATTATTAAATCTTGTACATATCAAAATACCTAATACACGTAGAAAAAAGCATGCCTTTAAAACCGATGAAACTTCTAAAACAGAAGAAATATGATTAAATGTAAAAGCAAAATACATTATGTCATTACAGCACATTAGGGTCTTGTCTAGACACAGCGACAGCATCTATTAACCGTCATGAGCAAGTAAACAAACTAGTGGATATGGATTATTTAGTAATTAATTTTAAATTACGCATCGTTTCAAAGGATTTTATGCGATAATGGATATAAGCATATCTTATTATCATGTACACACGATACAATTATAATCTATAAAAACGTCCTATCAACAACTATGGCAATTTAACAACGTGCATCCATGTGTGTTATGTATGTGTGCTAGCGGCAAGACATGCTGGTGTATTTGCCTCCTTGCAATAGCGCGGATCTGATGCAAAATTATGAGTGTTTTCCTCATTGAAACATACCTCTGCAGGTCGGGGATAAAAAGAAAATACCGTAAGAGGCGACTAATATTGAAATCCATGTAAGAATAACTAGTCTCTTAGGTACAAGAGTTCAAGCTGCCATTCAAATGTCTACTTGCATCATGAATAAGACGAATATTTTCTATGGTACCGAGCGCACTCATCTTTGTCACGATATAATCACCTACATTGTAGCCCAATCTCTGCATATGTTTTTCTACTATGCCAGCGAATGGTTGGGTAGATCCATAATTGTCACGGTCCAATTCCTGGTATGGTCCAAACATAGTAATAAGTCGACACCACTGAGAGTTAAACAATTAGTCGCACTATAAAGTCGGCATCAGATCCGCGCTATCACAAGGAGGCAAGTACACCAACATACCCTGTCGCCGACACACATGCACGCATGACCGCTTACAGAACAAACATGGAGGCATGTTCTTAAATGTTAGCTGCTAGCATGAGGTTAAACAAAATAAAAACAAAACAAAAGCAATTAAAGATTACTCGCGCCTTTTTTGCAAGCTGGGAACCTGAATTGAATTTCTCGCTACTCTGTTACTCCGTCTTTTGATCCACGGTTGTGTCCAAATACGGAATGATGCCGAGACATGAAGATTACACATGCATGAATTATTTTACAGTTAGTGAGTCCACACTAGTCGCTGTTAAAGTTGCGACATACATCTTGTCCGTTAGGGAGAAAACGGCCAGGTCGCCTATATTCAGTACCCGAGATTGTATTACCGTTAAAATAGCTCACCCCTGCAGGTCGGGGATCAAGAAAAGGATACACCTGCTGGTACCCACTGCATGATTGTAAGAGGCGACTAATATAGAAATTCCCTGCAGAATTTGGGATTTGCTTTTGTGTCCTCAACTTGATGACACGAAAGCGACCAAAATAAATCTGCTGCGCCCATTGAAATCTTTGTATTGTAATATTTGGGATCTTTATATTTCTTTCTACGTCTGACTACCTTTTATTTCCTACCACCTTGTTTGGTAACACCTTAATTTTGGCTTTAATGTTCGCCAAGGTGAGGAAGGCAATAGGTTCTGTTCCCAGACTAGAACTACCAAAGTCATTAAGGGGAATGGCAACAACTAGTTCACCCGTTGTCAGTATATTGTGATCGGGCAAAATGCTATGCGGTAGCCTTCGGCATAGTGTTTCAGTAAGGTAGCACTATAACGTCGGCATCAGATCCGCGCTATCACAAAGAGGCAATTACACCAACATGCCCTGCCTCCTGCGTGCACACACACACACAGGCACGCATATACAACACATGGAGGCACGTCCTTAAATGACCTTAACTGTTAATAGGACATTAAACAAAAGAAAACCAAAACCGTTTTGGTTTGGTTTGGTTTAGTATTGTTTAACGTCCTATCAACAGCTATGGTATTTTAAGGACGGCCTCCCCTGTGTAAATGTACATATTTAGGGTATTGCCCCCAAATTTCCACAATCTGTAATGTTCAGTTAATTCTCTTTTACCTTTCACCCCACACACTATCCTTCCAGACATGTTCTCACTCGTACATGAACAATATTAACAATATACAGGACATAAACTATTTACGTATATGTACAGCAGTAAGTTCTGTTCATGTAGTTGCTGCAACATTTTATCAATAAATGATAAGTTTACATCATGGATATTCTTTTCAGTTCCGTGGACTCGAAGGCATTACTAAACTATTTGAAAGACATCGGTCTGTTCTATAGACTATGATGTCTTTTAACCCACCTTACCCTCTTTGACGTTATATATATATATATATCACATGTTCCTTATCATCTATTCATTATCTCTTTTTTTATTTTAACCCACCTTTTTAAATTATTCACACATACAATGC
>JAUMHH010225297.1:0-10643 GCA_032359455.1 Chlamys rubida
CGGCACTGTGTTGTATCTTTGAGCAAGATACTTTACTCCGCTTGTTCCAGTCTACTCAGCTGTAAATGAGTACGTGGATGGGCAGTGCTAGAATTGTAGAATGTAAATGGCAGCACTGGCTGTATGCTCCCCAGGGGGTTGAGAAAGATATTGGGCTGGTTGCAAAGGCCCTATAACCACGGATAATAATTTGTGAATCGCTTTGAGACGACCTACGAACTAGGTGGTGATAAAACGGTATATAAGAACCTCAAATTATTATATTTAAATCATTAATTAAGATGAGTTACATTTGTATATATGTATGTTGTTTTGGGAAAAACAAATCTTTTTAAAGATACCCGACTCATTATTTACTTATGCTCGGCTCCCTTATTACGTCAACTAGGGTGTATTTGTATTTCTACGACTCAGTAGGCTCAATCATAGAGGGTGTGTATTACGTAGGTATTGCAAAGTGACAAACCTTGTATTGAGTGCAAGTGACCTTCTCTCTACCTGATTACTAAAAAAGGCCAAATTAAAATAGGTACGTCAAGACATTATTAACAAGACGTTAGCTATATATACCAAATAGGATGTATTAGCTAGTACCTGCACACACATATCCTGTTAGAATAGGGGGTAAGATAGTATATGTACAGTAGTCCCACAGGGTGTGGTAAAGATCATGGTTCGGTAGGGTAACATGCTGATGTAACCGACAGTATGCCCAGTATCGGGTATCGAGAGACCAACAGTATGCCCAGTATCGAGTATCGAGAGGTTGACCGTCAGTCGTGGTTTACAATCACACAGTTATTCTGCAAGGAAATTGGCACTTGACATGTAACAGTCATTTCCAATTTTAACATGTCTGTGGACTTTTTCACAAAACCTGCTTCAAGTGGCTTATCTCGGGGTAAATGGAGGAATTTCACGAAACTTTTAACATTTCCAAATTAAAATTTCAATAGAAAATACTTCATTGACATTGGACACTACATCAAGTCTGACTTTTTTTGTCAGTGTATATGGAGGTCAGGAGGTCAGGAGTTGTAGTCGGTCATTACCAATCATTGTTCAAGGTCAATAGGGCTTTTCAAGTGATAGGGGTAATAAAAATATCTGAAGAAAACTCAAGAAATTGTTCTGTTGGAGGGAGTCGTGTACATTGAAAATGTAGGCGTTTTATTGACGGAGACTTGTTCAGTGAAAACACTAGCATAATAACTGAGTCTTGTAGGGGAAATCTCGCCCGCTGATTATAATGAGTCTTGTAGGGGAAATCTTGCCTGCTGATTATAATGATGATTTAGGTTTTCAGTGTACATAGGAAATCTTTACATTGATTAATGATCTGAATTGTTTTCTGGATTATTTGTAATAATTGTTTGGTTCCAGTTAGTCATTGTGTATTAAGACAAGAGTATACAGCACTGGAATCACAAGGATTTTATTTCACATTTCTGCCTTGATGAATGTATTAATTTTAATATGGGGTTTGGTAGTGGCATCTCATCTCAACTACATCCCCCAAATTGCTTTTGCAAAGAGCATATCTACATCCTTCAAATTACTTTTGTAAATATCTTCTACTACAAATATCTTCTACATCCTCCAAATTGGTATTTCATCCAGGTAGCTAGTGTGGTTAGTTTGCTGAGCGGATGACAGGTATTTCACACAGGTATTCCACGCAGGTAACTTGTGTGGTTTTTAAGCTTTACCTGACAGGTATGACAAAGTGTCCCGGTGGAATATATTAGCACAGATACGCAAATGAACAGTTGGTATATAATTACGTTGGCTGATGGTGTACTACTTATGTGATGTGCTGGCCTTGTCATTCTGAAATTTTGGTTACAGTAGGTACATATGGGTTACTGCAGTTCTGGTACAGAAAAATAAATCGATAAATTTGAAAGTCAAATAACCATCAGTTCATAATTAATTTACATGTTACCGTACCACAATTACAGATTTTGTAATTTCCTGAAGTGTTGACAGTTATTTGCGTGATATTAAACACTTATCATGGTTTGTTTTTACCGTCCTTGCTATTTGGTTCAATTGTAGTTATTGTGAGATCCATTCTTGGGCCTTTATAATTAGTTTGGGTAATTGTACAATTTCAAGTGTTAGATATTCGTCCTATATCCACTAGACCTGAGTAAAAGTGTGAGATGTTTGTCCTATAATACCCACTCCTGAGCATGTGGTTTGGGTAATTGTACAACTCCTCTGTGTGAGTATTTGTTCCTTATCATATAGTTATTTGTGATATGGGTGTGCAATATTGTAAGCTGTGCATATAGGCCATATCTGGGCCCGATCTATATACATATCTCCTTAATAGTTCGAACATTACTTATAGATATTGACAGTGTTTGTAGTGATAATAAAATGCTTTTAATATGACCATTTCCATGATCCTACATCAGATCAACCCTCACCCATATCAGCCCTTGGGCCTGTGACCCCTCAGGCGGTTATAGGTGTTAGGTGTGGTTCCTTTATCCCGATATGTGGTACCAATCCTACGTATACCGATCCCGATGTTTTAATTGTAATATATATATATCCCATACCTAATCCATCTGGCGGTTAGCTGACCACTCCACACAAACAAACCAAAACATTGTCTGGCCTCCAGGTCACCAAGGCATGCTGTGGCTGACCGAGGGAGGGAAGCACACAATTTAGGATTTCTGGACAATCTTCACCCCTGTCACCGCCCACGCGTACCGAGGTCGGCAGCTACGGAAGTAATTGCGTGGAAATGATTGCTATAACTAGCCTCATTGTGAGTGTCTTATATTTGCAGAGATAAGGACCTAGGGTTGATTTTATCACTGTGTAAAATAAGTCTTAAGTTTGTTTTAAGGGGATTAACATTGATTGGATAATGGGTTAGGGCCACATTCCAGGTGGGCAGTCACAACACATAGACACCTCCAATTACAATTATCTACGTTGTTGATGTCAACAACCTACCAGTGTAGGTCTAGGGTGATAACAGAGAGAAACGTTCACCCTATATATAGCTAGTGTAAAAACACAAGGACATTTATTAAAAAGCCTTCAGAACTCGATGACATCTACTTCAAGGCTCCAAAGCCTGAAGACATTTATGTTTAAGCCTCCAAATGTAAGGGATATACCTTACTTGGTTCTTTAATTACAAACATATGGCATATATAAAAATTGTTATATAAGAACAAAACATAAAAAGTTACTTGTCCATAGCAGATTTGCAAATGAATCTTCAAACTGGCCATAAAACTACTAAGACATGGACAATAATATGCATACAATGTTGTTATGAAGAGATTTGTCAACCCCTGCAGAAACCGTCACTTACATATGTAGCATTGTCTAGTAAATTAACAGGTCCGTGTGGCAGGACCAATTTGTCAGGAGAACTTGGCCAGACAGCCCCGTGGCTATAAGTAATGGTGGGTGACAGGCGACATAGATTTACACTTCCGGTAGTATATCACAGGGCCTTAAGAAAACTTCATAATACTTGGTTAATAGATAGCAAGATGACACAACACTAGAATTATGATGAAAAACATTACACAATATTTAATGAATGCTACATAAAGTTGCATACAATTAAAGTACATTCTAATTTGCAACCTGCTACAGAACTCAAAGCATTTATAAAATATATCATTTCCAACACAAAGTAGTTTCAAATCAGATAAATGAACAAAGTTATAAAACTGCTTCTAATGTTTCAGACCAACTGAAGCCAATCTCTTTCCATATTTCAATTCTGCTGAAAATATTGTCATAACTCGGTTCTCTATAGAGTCTGTATCTCGGTTTTCTATATAAACTGCATTGTGATAATCATCATGCACAAGGCTTTCACTATCACTGAACATGAGACAGACAGTTTTACAGGTACATCTTACACACATGTACATCTATATCAAGACTACCGGTACTGCCAATAGCCTTTGTATTGGAGAGGTATCAAAGTGGGGTTATCATATGGCTATCAACTGGCTCTGCTGTTACTGGCTGTCCTATACTTAGCTGTTGGACTAATTATGGATCCCTGCACAAATGCCAAAAAATGAAACTATGTATTCAAAACTTATTTTTCTGATGTGACTATAGCTTTGATAAATCATTTTTGAAAATAAAAGTATAATTTGCAGGACTTTTATGTAAACATAATGGGGATGAAACAAACAAAATAAAATAAAATAATGTGTTCTGAGTGTAAAATACTCTGCAGGGCCAGACCATGAACCCTGGACTTCAGATTGTTATACCATATCCATGAAACCTAGACAATGAAGGGGTGTACGAGCCCAAATGTGCTGCAGTTCTATCCAAATAGAAATTAAGGGGAGGTTACTGTATATACAATTGTAGGAACAACGGTAGTGCAGTGGGACAGGGATCCTTAAAAGTCAACTGTATCAGTTATGTACTATATCATGGACATTTATGTACCTGTAATTATGTATCTTTATATGTACATATTGTGCACATTACTTAGTTTATTATGTACTTAAATGTGTACATTTATGTACTTTGAAATGTAAGTTTTGTGTACTGTAATATGTACATTTATGTACTTTGATGTGTACATTTATGTACTTTGATAGGTATATTTATGTACTTTGATGTGTACATTTATGTACCTTAATATGTACATTTATGTACTTTGATGTGTACATTTATGTACCGTAATATGTACGTTTATGTACTTTCATGTGTACATTTATGTATGTTAATATGTACATTTATGTACTTAACATTTATGTACCTTAATATGTACATTTATGTACTTAACATTTATGTACCTTAATATGTACATTTATGTACTTAATCAACAATCTCCAAATCATGTTACATATCATTAACGTTAGAAAAACATGTTGTTTTATAATCACGCTAGCAGATCTAACTCGCAGCATGCAGCTGTAATTCTTCTGTTTACTAATCAATTATTCAGTGCAGTTTCACCTGTCTGGTCAGGTGTGATAACGACCACCGTAAAGGTGCGTTCATAGCCAGATGGGATAGATCAGGATCTGTTATAGCCTGCATAGAAAATTTCTACTGTAGGTTTTTTTTCTAAAATGTTTGCTTCCATATGGTTTTGATAACTTTTTAATTATGTTTTGAAATAAAATACATCCCCAAGACATTTAAGTCAAACAGACTGAGAGCAATTATTTAGATAGTCAAATTATCATAAACTGCATTATTTACATGAATTGAGTCCATACATTTAGCTGACATTTTTGAAAATATTGTTTAAAAAATCGTTTGACACAATGGTATCAATGTTATGTATTGATAGACCCTGGTAATGGTTTATTTTCCTTGGTGAAGTACATGGACCTGTAAAATATTTCATGATCTCCTTCAGCACTTTTTGAGGTAATATGTGGGTGACAAAAATCACTGATGAAATATAACCATATGCTAAGCTATCTGAACCATATAAAACTAAATGTTACTACCTTCACTATCAGAGAAATATTTGGACTAAAAACATGGCATTTAATATTTTTTACAAATCCGAATGAATATAATATATCGTCTATACTTGACAGAATATCTTATACGCTTGACAGTTCTTACTTTATTCAGTCAAAATTGAAATAAGTTTTTCCAATGCAAAATCAATATAGAATTCCTTTCTTAATTAATTATAACAGAAATAATACACACATTATATATAACTTTATATTGATTTAAACATTCCCTTTTTCTTCATGGTTTGTTAAACTTCTGGTCTGAACATGACCAAGTTATAGTTAACTACTGTATAATTTATATAATAAAGCTTAGATCCTTGCCCCAGGAAATGGACCCTTTATGCATCACTGTCTTTCACGTGACCTTGACAACATCTGATGACCTTCAACACCAGACTCTGTCTAGGACGAACGCTGTCACTGAACTTCTGCCTCGTCTCCTTAATCCCTCCAATTTATTTTTGAAAGAAAGCCTGTAATGTTTGTAGGATTGGCGCCACGGGTTTCCATCAGGTCCAGCATACAAAGCTTGTCCCTGACAGTTGACAGGGACACAATACTGTTGGCTTTACCTTCGTTCCCCAAGGGTGGGTCTTGCCCAATTCTGTAGTGGAGCGAGTAGTATATAATATAGGGGTCAGTCTCATGACAAAATTGGTCCGAATCACGCGAGTAGTGAGACCTCCTGAAGGTGTTTTATCATCGGTAAATAGCTCTATGTAGTAGACAAAACTACAGGATCAATGGAGGAATCCAATAGTCACTTAGTGTTAATGTAGTCTTAACATGCTAACCAGAGCTAGACTCACTTATTGTGAATTTATACATACTTGGTATGTGATACTATAATGACACCATTCTCATCCAAAGCACAAATTAAAATTAAAATCTTATCGTTTTCATCCAGAGCACAAAGAAAATGATTTTAAGGATACAAGCTACCTCATTGTGATGTCATGTGTCTCTGTTTCAAAAGAGTTGCAAACTATAGTTCAATGCAAGAATCCACACATCGATAAAAGGTATTCTGGAAATTATGATTATTAAAATATGTAATTGAAATGAAATTTAAAGGAGATAACTCTAACATATGAAATGTTAGATGTAAGTTAGCGTACCTCCTTAAGAAACCAACTGTTAATTTTATCTATCTAGTGACCAATATCTCTGAAATATTCTTCAGAATATCAATGAAATGTGTGTGTGTGTGGAGATCCAGTATGTTAGCTCAATGTCATGTGTTTGTTCAGTCACTGTAACAGGAATGTGTCATCGTAGTTAGCTCACAGTCTGTAATGGAGACACTTAGAACACAGATTATACATGTAAGATGAGTTCCTTGTGTGCCTAATGGTGGCACAGGTATCTGCAGGTTTCCTGTCAGAGATCATTAAACTTCACACAGAATTACTTCACTATACAAAACATAGGAAGTTACCCTCAATTTTATGGCTGCCTAATTACATGCTTGGAAAATCTGACATAGTGTTCATAAAAATTTAAACACTAAGACATTATTTATTTATGAAAGTGAATTTTTATGTTATTTCCGTTGATTTGAGATAAGTACTATAGTATTACAGTACTATGGACTAACACTTGGGCAGTACGCCAGTCCTGTGTTGGTTTGGGGTATAAAGTTGGAGAATGGACGGATTAAGCATATTAAAGAGGTACATGACTTTTATAAAGTCTGTATGAAATGGACCGCCTTTCCCCTGGAGCAGATCTTAATTTTTAACATTCACCCAATGTAGGCTGTAGGTATATAATCACACTTGTTTTGTATACTCCAACATTTAGCACTGATCATTCAATGTTGTTAAACCTTATGTACTGAAATCATTAGTACAGATAATTGACCTCGTTTGGTGCCTCTGATCCTGTTTTCTTTAAATACCTTATATAATGCAGATAATACTTCAATCATGCTTATTACCTGCACCCAAAAGCAATGATCAATATTTTAAATAACTTGATATCTAAATCACAATATAGGGGGTCTTAATAAATGTGGGAGGAACCGGAGTACCCAGATAAAACCTACAGGATTGGGCAGGTGACCCCATACCTTTTCACATTCGATCGGATTTGTCAATGTTTTTATTAGGACAGGCAGATTGCCTAGGACAGACAGATCTTCCATGTACAGTTTGTTACCTGTGCATAAAGCTTTCGTAATCAACACTCCAGAGGTCAACAACTGGGGTCATCAATGTCTGCACAGTTCATCTATCATGTCAGGAATGACACATCAGCACTGTCTCTTGTAAAACACTACCATTTGTATTGTTTTTGTAGTGAAACAATGGTACTCCTGTCTTCCTAGCTTTGATGATAAGTATAGGGTCACAAGGGAAATTAGTTCAGTCAAGGTCATAGGTTGGTGAGAGTGAGGCAAGTTCGTAAGACAATCAGTTCACCCAAGGTCATAAGTTCAGTCAGGGTTAAGCAAGGTCAGAAGGCAGCAGTTCAGTCAAGCTAAGGTGACAGGGCAGTCAGGGGCAAGGCAACAAATTAAGCAATCAGTTCAGTCAAGGTCATAGGTTAGTGAAGGTGCATTGAGGCAAGGTCACAATTTAAGGCAATCAGTTTGTTTAAGTCATAGGTTATTGAAGATTAGGCAAGGTCACAAGGACAGTCAGTTTAGTCAAGGTCATATTTTAATGAAATAAAGCAAGGTTATAAGCTCAGTGAGGGTGAGGCAAGATCACAAGGCAATCAGTTCAGTGAAGGTGACGGGGAAGTCAATCAGACTGAGGCAAGGTCAGGGGTTATAATTATCCCAGACAGAACCAGATGATGGTCAATTATGGTCAAAACAGTTGAGACTTTTAAGGGTAAACAACAGCCATGGGATAATCCCAGATTATGTGGTTACAATCTAGTTGAAAATGCAGTCAAACTCAACATCAGGAAATTGTATGAAGTGATGTTAATTGTCTGCTTTTACTGTAAACAGACAAATCATTTTGATATACAAATCTGGGTTGATTAGTGTCGTGAATAAACAAACTTGAAACATGCATATTTATGTAAGTTGTAGGTGTAATTTATATCAACAAGTAATTATATCATATATAGGTACAATATTTAAATAGGGACATTAATTAGTAGTTAATGACTAAGTGATTGATTCCTCAGGTATGATCAGTATAATTACTGTATATGTGATTGATTTCTCGTTACCAGGTATAATTCCTCAGGTACGATTCAGTAGTTTTTGCTTGAGCACACAGGTGTGCTGAAGAATGCAAGTTGGTGTATAGGATATTGATATAAATGTCTTTTAATGGACTTGTGTGGCTTGTTGTGTAATGAGACAGGTGGTGTGTTGTATTTAACGTGAGGATGTTTACCTTACGCTGTACATTGATATCGGATTAAGATTGGTATCTAACATACACAGAAACATAGATAAATGTAGGTGTCTGGTGATATGGTTGAGGACAAAAAAGATGTTCGTTGACAAGTGAAGACTAATGCTCTGTAGATTATAATGATGATGTAATCGGTAATAACCTTGCTTGGATAACCTTCCTTACTTATTTCATTCAAAAGTGGCATATATACCCAGTGTTGGACGGCTATCCAATAGGGGACTTTATATATATATAACTGTAAATGTGTTAGAAATTTTGAAAATAGGGTGACCCACAGTTTGAGATTATAATGTTTTTTTTTTAATTCACCTTTTTTTCATAAATGAAGAGATGAATTAAAATGGAAATGAACACTCACCTGTTACAGAAGCAGCAACAAGATGAAGTGATTAAACAGAATTAAACATATATTTGTGTGATACTGGTACATCAAATGCGGAGACAAACGGTATACTGACACTATAAGATGACTATCTTCAGGGCAAATAGATAGGAAATAAATGGACATCATTCTAATTAAAGTAAATCAAAGGCAAGGCTACTACTGACTGCTGTACTGGGATGGCCAGACTGTGTATTGGGTAGGTATTGATTGGCAGGTACACAATTACCTGTTATACAGGTAGATACACATGATAGCCGGGTAATCAAATTCCATCCTAGGTCATTATAACCCACTTAAGAGGCCATATATGTAAAGTGTTTTATGTGCCTAGCTAAGCATTAAACCTCCAGAGTGTTGTATACCCGACATAAGAAACTGTTTTGTTAGATGACCTGAATAACGTACCTGTAATTGGGTTAACAGGTATAGACTGTCTTTTATACAGACCTGTGTTTACCTGTGCATACATGTTGTGTATTGTGAAGAGATAGGTAATTGACATGCATAGCCGCTTCTGGTATATAAGTAACATACAATTCATCACCTGTTGTGTGATCAATAGTACCGTAGTTATCCTAAACCACAGCTGTCTCCCGATCTGACCGTAGGATCACGAAGCTTTAAAGATCCCCATATACCACTGCTGCTAAACACTGAACCTATGAGTGGGAAACCTGTTTACCAGTGTGATAATAGCTCTAATAAATGGTTTCTGAAATGAAAACCATACCTTGTGGAATTTTTATGTAAAAATTATCAAGTTGATATGCTGGGTAAGCAAAAAACCACAGTGTTCTGCAAGGGAAAAAGCAACAGACCTGACCTATCCAACGGAGTTACCTGATCAGGGTCACAAATTTCCATGGCCTAGAAAAACTACAGTGAAATTGTGTAGTGTTTGCCTACCACAGTGGGACAGCTGGGACCCTAAGTCCATATTTTGCATAGAACTAAGTCAATTAAAGTAAATGATACATTTTTACTAGTGTGTGTTAAATTGCATTTTGAACTGTTGCATGAAATGATAATGAGTACACAACATTCTTTTTGGGACTTAAGTCTTGTTTGTTGGATGATTCAGGGGCCAGGTATACAAGTAGTATAGTATCAAGCTGAAGGTATTACACATACTTGTTAAGGTGGCGGGGATGGTTTTAGGCCAGTTTTAGACATGACACTCATTTTATTACACTAAAGATATATCAAAGATTCTAAACTGAACAAAAATGATTAATACACACCACGCAAATGGTCACATGGTCATGCTTGGATCATCTTGTCTTGCCTGTGACATAGCTAAGTCCAAATAAGGTCATGCTCGGGTCATATTGCCTGTGACATATCGATGGGGAATGGGGCGGGGGGGGGTATCTGATTCATGGG
>JAUMHH010225297.1:10653-26750 GCA_032359455.1 Chlamys rubida
CGGGATCACATAAACAACGGGAGGGCGAGGGGTTTGTGATGTGTGTGTGTGTGTGTGTGTGTAGGGGGCCGTGTGTGGAGGGGTGTTTATATGGTGTGCCTGCAACTGGAGTTCATGCCCTATGAACTTCAAGGTGTCAAATATGGTACATGTAGCATCAATCACCCTCACCTGTGTCTCTCACTGCTTCGTAAGGTGTATCTACATGTATATGTTATCCGAAACCTCTGACCCTATAAACTTGTAACCCATCCCTCAGTTGTTGTATTGTCAACATATATACAGTCCAGACACACTGGTATTAACTACTTATGGGGACCTCACAGACACAGCTTACGTACTGTTCAAGGTGCTTGGCCTATAATATATGTATAAGAAACAACCTCTTTGAACAATCCTGAAAATAATAGTGTAAGTGAAAATATGCATTCCATTTGATTGATGTTCATTTGGCAGGGATCTAATCTAATTTAGATATTGTTCAATCAACAAAATTGTCTCGGGGTAGAGAGTCTCACTACAGTTGTATGTTAAGGATCTTTTAAGGAAGTAAGAGCATTTTATAATTATTCTTAAACAAATATTGATTGATTGCATGTTCAATGGATATTTTCCTGCTTTAATCAGGAAGTCTGGATTTCAAATTACCATAGCAGGGATATATTTGTGAAAAAGGAATAACTGTTCGACAATAAACATTTTCTTTTGTATCTGTCTTTGCTTTAGAAAATGGGCATGCAAGCAACTCTTAGTCAGAAAAAGGCCATCAAGTTGGAACTCTTCTTCATTGGAGATGCAACATGGAGTTCTGGGATACTCTACCTTAAATAGAAAAAGAAATGTATTTAAAGGTTTTACTTCAATTGTGTAAAATTCAAATTCAAATTTGGAGGGGAATGAGCCTAGGAAAATGCCAGTTTATTGATAATTTTATACTGGTGTAAAGAAAATCTGGGCCTCCTCTAAGAAGCTCTACATCATAGAGTGCCCTCCATTAGGATACACCCTGTAGAAGTGGAGGGTCTAGCTGGGTGATAATCAGACTGTGCAACACATTTTCATGTTCACTTTGAAAGCGGAATATCAAAAAATGTTTTCAAAAACCTAGAAATGAGCAATGTTTTAAAGGTATTTATTGAATCATTAGGCAATACCTTAGGAATTTTTCTTTTAATCAGATAAAATTTGAGTACTTGGAATAGAAATAGATTTGTAGGGTAAGTAGCACCACCACATCAAGGTGTAGAGCCTGCAGGAATACCTATCACTCAGCAGGTTGTAAGCTGCTTACAGCTGGCAGTGGTTCAGGTCAGCAGTTTCTGCCCATGTATCTTCTCTGGTGTCGGCCATGTATCTTTCTGTGAGTCTCCCTCGTTCACAACTAGATATCTTTCAGGCAATGTGTCCCCCCTCACCAAAGTTAGCACTCAATTTACATCCTTCACAACCACTCATAATTGTTTTCATTGCAACATTCAGATTCCTGTTATGTTGACAATATTTAATACCCGCTGCTTGTAACAGATACACAGCCTAAGAGAAATGAGTGACCAGGGAACAGCTGAACAGTACATTCACTGCCTGTAATTTGCTGAACTACCTGTGACATGCTGAACTACATGCTCTGTCTGTAACTTAATGGACTACATGCACTGTCTGTAACTTAATGGACTACATGCACTGCCTGTAATTTGCTGAACTACCTGTAACCTGCTGAACTACATGCTCTGTCTGTAACTTAATTAACTGCACGCACTGCCCAGAGTGTGTATTTACTGTAATGAGGAGACTGAATCAACAGGATATGTAGACACAGCCTGATGAGGCAAACATGCTGTGTGTGAAAATTAAAAATGACTTATTTCTGTCAATCCGTTGAGATTTTACAAGGTCATCACAAGGTTGTTCAAAAATCAAATCATCTAGTTTGCTTGCATTGTGATAAGAAATGTATAGTTGTAAACTAAGTAAATATTGCTGTTTAATATGATATTTGATGAACCTGTCTCTTTATCTTAGTAAGGGCACATTTGATTGTACGTGTACTATGATATTTACACAATTTTTTTTTCATTCATTGATAAATGCATTAGTTATTGATAGCTATACATTAAGTAGAGCAGATTTGATTTGTAAGGGAGATAAAACTTTCAGATTGTCTGTAGGAAGTGTGATAGCCCGCTACAGTCAGCCATCAAGTCTACATTCAGCTGTGATGCTCCCCGATTTAAATCTCAATGTACTGAAGGACATGGGGTTCATACATGCATGGATACCTGTGACCCTGGGGTTCATACATGCATGGATACCTGTGACCCCAGGTTTTATACATGTATGATCATCCGTGACGCTGGGGCTGGGGTAATGATTGTGTGGGTGGAACATTAGTTCAATGGCTGATTGTATTGTATAAATGATGGCATGCATTCAAGTGGAATAAAATTCTATAGGATTAGGGATGGCTGTTAAGTTGTCCTGGACCAAATTTATATGTTTGTTCACTTTCTCCTCCTTGAAATGTATGAACATATGTTGTTTTGTACTTGTGAGAAGTATTTTAGTTAACAATTTGTACATGAATTATAAACTTAATCAAAAGTGTTTAATTTCTGAACAGATTCATGTACATTCTGCTGCAGATCCTTTTTTTTTTTCAATTGCTCTTAAGGATTCACAAAGTATCTTTTAAATCTGGACTCTATGCCTAATACTGCACACATTGACACCTTAGGTCTGGATTCAGGCAGAATTCCAGATAATGTTGGAATGTTGACGGGTCATTTTTTATAACCTTGTTTACCTGTTAAGACAAAAACAGGGAATGACTAATTCTCATTAAATGGACATAAACCTAGGCAGGTTATCAGTGGATGGGACATCAATGACAGATTTCGTTACTGTCTGTATCAGCCCTGTATTGCAGACATGGTGGCTGCCAACACACTGCATTAAAAGTTACATACAGGCATAGTAGGATAAAATTAGCACTAGAGTGTTATTCTTGCGATTCTAGAATCAATGACTTAGACTATCCTTTATCACACCTATGTATCCAGTAATCATTTTAGTGTTAAAAATCAAAACATTGGTGGCAGGATCCTCAATAGTTGTACAGGATCATAGGCTGTAATGCCTACTGTATTTAGGCTGTAATGCCTACTGTATTTAGGCTGTAATGCCTACTGTATTTAGGCTGTAATGCCTACTGTATTTCACCTCATAAGTGTCCTATCTCTGAAAAGAGCACTCTTCCTGTCTCAGCATCCCGTCTATGTTTCATATTTTTGTAACAAGTTTACTTGAAATAAAAAAGTCTTTGATTTGATTATTATTTATTTTTCTTTTGGGATGTTTTGCAATCATGCAGATTTCCCAAATTGCTAAGCATCTAGGGAGCTAATTAGGTTATATAATAGAGGGCACTATTGCATACTTAAGCCTTAACATTATTGTGAATGAATGTGCTTCACTCAGAGCTGAGGCAATACAGTTACAGTAATTGATCTTGTGACAATGCATTGCTGCTCCTCAAAAGAAAGTAGTACTGGTTCTAGTACATAAATGTACATACATATAGATATTTATTTAACAAATTGAATACAATTATAAAAGCTGGAGATAAAAGTTGTGCCATTGGCAACCTAGATTTTTCGAGTGACATGTTAACCTATAGTATTTTCTCAATCTTGAGGTAGAATTCTTGTATTTCAATCTGCAGTATCGTACGTTTGAAAGATTTAAGAATATTTATCAATTAAAGAAGAACTACACATTTACTTCATAATATTAAATCATAATCAATAATAAAAGACACTAATCACCTGAGGACTGGTTTTCCATTATTCAATCAATATAACGCAAAATTGATATTTGTGTGAATCATTTCTGTATTAAAGAATTTATGTTACACAGGTTTAGCCAGGATTGATAGCCCACCTTAGCCTATTTTATAGGACATGCTTATGTATCAGGGTTCTCTAGGTAATGGTTCTCAGACACACTGCATCACATAAAGTGTCTGGTGTATATTCCTGGTATTGAGGTATGGATTTATGTATGATTAAATGATGAATTCTAGTGGCTTAGTGTTAAGTATAGGATCAATCAGTTAAAAGGCAGGTTCCATCAATACCTCCATCCTTATGTACAGACTGTGTACGGTGTGTAAAGCCCGGGGATCAAGTATATCACAGTTATTGATGTATGGCCCAACATCTGTTTGACCTTTTATCTTTTGGGTGTATTTCTATCCATGTTTGATTTGATCTGCATTATCAAGTGTGAAAACCTGCAATGTGACAGTAACATTAAACCTGTACTGTTACAAAAACATAAAAACTTGTCATGTGACCTTAACTTTAAAACCTGCTACAGCTGTATATATGACAGTACCTTTGAAATCTGCCATGTGACATTACCGTTATAACCCTGTCATGTGACAGTACCTTTAAACCCTGTCATGTGACAGTATCTTTAAACCTGCTATATAACAGTACCTTTGAAATCTGCCATGTGACAGTAACATTAAACCTGTACTGTTACAAAAACATAAAAACTTGTCATGTGAGTCCATAACTTTAAAACCTGCTACAGCTGTATATGACTGTTCTTTTGAAATCTGCTATGTGACAGTTCCTTTTAACCTGTCACGTGAAAGTTTCTTTAAAACCTGCTATATGACAGTACATGTATCTTTGGAAATTGCCATATGACAGTACCGTTATAACCCTGTCATGTGACAGTACCTTTAAACCCTGTCATGTGACAGTATCTATAAACCTGCTATATGACAGTTCCTTTGAAATCTGCCGTGTGACAATAGCTTTAAACTTGTCATGTGACAATAGTTTTGAATTTTCCATGTGACATTAACTTTAAAAACTTGAAACTCTAAGGATGACAGCTACACGTGTGTTATATAGGTAATTTCCAGTGCTTCTAGTAAAGAATACACTATTGTATAACCTGACACCTTACAGGAAATATAAATTAAGGAAGAAGGCAAGTTGACATGTGTTTTGAAAGCATATAATTCTTGTCTGTTGTTATGGCTTCCTTTTCCTGAGAATGTTAACAGATCTGTGAACTTGTTACTTCCGTTTTGGCGGAATTGTAAGATGTGTTATATTTGGAAATCTTTTCAAATATTTATGTCCGTATTTATTGTAGTGAAATAAAGTATTTTTACTTTGTTTTCCTTTTTAAGCTCTTGTCTATTTGACTAGTATTAAAATCAACCTCCTGTTAATTATAGTTCTCTTTCAATCGGTAACAACACTAATGTATAAATAGAACACGAACATTTACAAGCAATCGTAATAGTCTGTGATTATCCTATTTAGATGGGTCGGTCCTTTGAAGTGTAATTATGAACATTTAATGGTTTAATAAAATTAAGTTTGTATTTCCTTCTTCATGTTTAGAAATATGATTCAATAACCATGCTTTGAATGATACATGCCACTGGATATAAATAACTGACGTCATGTTCTTTCAAAAAGAGTTCTTCTTCAAGGAACTTTACTTGTAAGATATGGTGATCATATCTTTTAGGATGGGTATAATTAGGACTTTGTTAATAAAAATGAAAGATACACAGGATTAGGCATGTATTTAATCGCACTAAAATAGAATGTATAATAGGTGATGCTATAGACAGATAATTACTATAAGTGACATAACTAACACGACTCCCAGGTAAAATGTGTAGCCTACCTATACCATCAGCTTTATAACTCCAGTCTACCTAGCTGTATACATGGGTGACAACATAGGATGGTTCACATAGGGGCCGCAGTGGCCGAGTGGTTAAGGCGTCTGACATTCTGCTACCACTAGCCCTGAGCACCACTCGATCGCAGGTTCGAGGCCTACGTAGGGCAGACACCAGTTACTGGCCACAGGTCAGTGGTTTTTCTCCGCGTACTCAGCCTTTCCTCCACCACCAAAACCTGGTATGTCCTTAAATGAACATAGCAGTTAATAGAATGTAAAACCAAACAAACAAACAAAAAACGTTTCACACGAAGAGTGCATGTTTGTCTAGATTGTACATCCTGATGGTTTATACTAAGGGGTTCATCTGAACAATTCTGATGGATCATAATGTCTTCAACATTTATGTATTATCTATATATTTTGTGTATGTTCTGATCTAGGCTTCCTTCACCATATACTGTTTGACAGTAGATTCACTGCTGTTTCTATGTTTCAGGCCTGTCCAGTCCCCCTGGCACACCCACAAAGAAGAACCATTTACAAGAAGTGAGGGATGTCCCATCTCCAGAGGGGGGCGTGTCTAATCCAGCCTTCAGCGATGTCGACATCAGTCTTGCTGAGGAAGGTAAGTACTTGATTCTGAGGATCTTCTTTCCTATAGCAGCATATTCTTGGAATCTTAATTAAGATAAAATGAATGAACAAAAACAAAGGTTAAGTGAGGTACCAGTACTGTTCAAAAGAGGTACTTCTCAAGCAAGGCCCTGTTCAAGTTAGGTCCTGTTCAAGCGAGGCCCTGTTCAAGTTAGGTACTTTGTCATATAGCTATGTCTTGCCATGGTTCCACTTTGTCATATAGCTATGTCTTGCCATGGTTCCACTTTGTCATATAGCTATGTCTTGCCATTGTCCCACTTTATCATACAGCTATGTCTTGCCATGGTTCCACTTTGTCATATTGCTCTGTCTTGCCATGGTTCCACTTTGTCATATAGCTATGTCTTGCCATTGTTCTACTTTGTCATATAGCTATGTCTTGCCATGGTTCCACTTTGTCATATAGATATGTCTTGCCATGGTTCCACTTTGTCATATAGCTATGTCTTGCCATGGTTCCACTTTGTCATATAACATATGACTTACCGTTGTCACAATGTCTTATGACTTTCAGTGGCTCTACCTTTTGCCCCAATACTAAAATACATTTGGAAGGCTGTCAATAAATTGTTTTCTTGATTGCACCCTCAGTCAATTTTTAGGTGTTTGTTAAGTATCAATATCTCGTTTTGAATCTAAATTTAGATTCACAGTCTATCTACTTTCATGTGTCTAATCATACATAAAACTGAATAATGTTTGTGAAGCATATGTGTTTATAATTTGTTCCGTTGCTAATGTATTGGTGTACCACCACGCTCATGACATGATTTACATAATTCTAATTAGAGTATCACACTACTTGAAGTATCTACTTGAAATTCCAGACCAGAAATTTAATATCAAGCATACATTATGTAAACCTTTTTACAAAGTGCCAGATCCATATCAAGTTAAATTGATTTGGTAACCTTCCTCCCCCTGTAGTGTAATGGGATGGCCAAATATTCCAGGGGGACGAAGCAGAAATATACTGAATTCCATGGAGGGTTAGTTTACTGATGGAGTGATAAGGGGAGAGGTATCAGATGACTGTATCAGCATTTTATGTTTTGTGAGAACTTGTCCATACAGGCTCTACCTAATGTGCATACAGATGATTTGTGATAAGATGCTCTGCACTCCTTACCTGTGTTACTTCCACAATGTGCCCCACAGGTATTTCCTCCTCTACTCAAATTACCTCACAGGAAGTGTTTAGTTCCACATCAGGATAAATTACAATGGCTGTCGACTTTACTGACTGTTACCACACTTTGTCTAATGACTGGATCTAACTACTGTCGCAATTTGTCTGATGACTGGCTCTGACTATTGCTGCACTTTGTCAGTTGACAGGCTCTGACTATTGCTGTGCTTTGTCAGTTGACAGGCTCCGACTTTTGCTGCACTTTGTCAGATGACTATTGCTGCACTTTGTCAGTTGACAGGCTCTGACTATTGCTGCACTTTGTCAGTTGACAGGCTCTGACTATTGCTGCACTTAGTCAGTTGACTGGCTCTGACTATTGCTGCACTTTGTCAGTTGACAGGCTCTGACTATTGCCCTACTTTGTCAGATGACGGGCTCTGACTATTGCTGCACTTTGTCAGTTGACAGGCTCTGACTATTGCTGCACTTTGTCAGTCTCTGCCTATTGCCCTACTTTGTCAGATGACGGGCTCTGACTATTGCTGCACTTTGTCAGATGACTGGCTCTGACTATTGCTGCACTTTGTCAGTTGACAGGCTCTGACTATTGCCCTACTTTGTCAGATGACAGGCTCTGACTATTGCTGCACTTTGTCAGATGACTGGCTCTGACTATTGCTGCACTTTGTCAGATGACAGGCTCTGACTATTTCCCCACTTTGTCAGATGATAGGCTCTGACTATTTCCCCACTTTGTCAGATGATAGGCTCTGACTATTTCCCCACTTTGTCAGATAATGGGCTATTGCTATTGCCACCATTGGTCAGATGACGGGCTATTACTATT
Organism: Chlamys rubida; assembly: GCA_032359455.1. Taxonomy (NCBI): domain Eukaryota; kingdom Metazoa; phylum Mollusca; class Bivalvia; order Pectinida; family Pectinidae; genus Chlamys; species Chlamys rubida. The sequence goes on from JAUMHH010225297.1 coordinate 19,008, forward strand.
GCCACAATTGGTCAAATGACTGAAAAGGCTCACTCTGTCAAAAAAAATCAGATTTGTTGCAGCCAGCAGAGCCTTGTAAAATTCCTGACAGATGACAAGAATAAGAAGAAAGTAGTAAAAGACACACCGGTACATCAGGGTGATTTATCAAAAACCTCATAAGATCTCGATCAGTCATATTTGTATCCTGCCTTCAGCTCTCCTTCTACAGTAACCACCTATTTTCCTCCTGTAGATTACCTGTAATTAATCACTTATTAATGCGATCATGAATAGTAGTGGCTTTATAAAACACTGGAGTATGTGAGGCCGGACCCCTTTGTTTACAACCACAGATCAGACTTACAATGTCTGGTGATGAGAAATGACTACTTTGTTGTGAAATGATAATTATGTGTTTGTCTCTTTCAACTATACCCTTTGATTTTTTTGCTATAGGCTATATATCATTATTTTGTTTGCTTGCTTGTACTATTAGCGTTAAATGTTTGTCTAGTTGTACTGTAGTATTAACATATCATTCACATTAATTATCTTGCTAAAGATATCAGAAGTTTTGATCATTTGATCCGTGGAAAAAAATTATTGTTAATATTTATTTCCAAATACAAGTACATGATAGCCCAGTGTAAGAAGTAAAAGAGTACAAGAATATGTTGGTGATGCTGAGGGCTGCAGTCTACAGCTCCGGAGGTTCATTAACTATAAATCTATACCAGACAGTTTATCAATAACCAAATTATTGGCCATCATGTTGTCGCTAAAAACATTATCTTCCGTTACTAACTTAATAATGAATACTTCAAAAATAAAAATGTGAGTGGTATATTAGGGTAATGTACTAGCTATTGATTCAGTCACAATGTGACGGGGACTGTTGTACCAAATGATATCAGATCTGTCACTATTGTGTGGACAATGGTCGCAGAAAAAAACGGGAAATGGATGAAAATAAGCCTGATTGATAGAAAACTTAAAGGAAATAGGATTATGATTAAAAATCAAAGGAATTAGGGAAATTGACACCAGACAGTGATTGTTCGTAGCCTGGTGATTTACAATGGTCAGCTGAAACTGGACTGTAGACACCTGGTGTAAGTGACCATTAGGTACATATAAAACGTGTTTATCCCTAATCATAGGACACAGGAACAGGTCAAGTATCACAGATCACAGGACACTGGTATAGGTTATCAATTCTTTAGGACCTCTGGCAACGCTCTGGGGTTATTATGTCCAGTTTTCATCTGGAAGTTGGCCAAAATTTGACATTATCTGTGGTCATCGAAGCCTAGGACTGACCACAATAAACATCAACACAGCACATTTCATTACTGAGTAAAATCTGAATGTTTTTATTATCAACAATTGTGGTTTAGGAAAAGACAAAGTGATGTTGGTGGCTGTCAGGTATTAGAGAGTTCATTCAGGGGACACGCACAGCACCAACAGGATGTCGGATCGTATCCTCTAACCAAAATTGATTTCTACAATACACTAACATATATCCTCTACCACAAATTGATTTCTAATAAGCAGAAATCAATATAAAAATAATAATCTGATTATTTTTTAATAAGGTAAATCAAAGATGTCACTGACAATTATCTTCATAGCCAAACCAGTAGTGTTGCTTCTGGAAAATGCAAATTGATCTTAAATCAGTCAAATTAGTCGAGTTCATGCAGGATCATAATGCTGGTATGAATAAATTGAAAGTAAATGTCAAACCCATCTATAAAGATCGCTTAAGTGTGAAAGAAAACTAACGGTCAGTGTATAGTCAGTTATTGTAGACAGGTGTCGATGTAGACAGGTAAGCATTGTAGACAGGTGTTGTTGTAGACAGGTGTTGTACTCACTCACTCTGACAAGTAGGCATTGTAGACAGGTATACCTGGTAATTGTAAATAGGTTTGACTAGTAATAGGCAGGTGGTCATTGTAGTCAGGTAGACAATGTAGACAGGTGTTGTTGTAGATAGGTTTGACTAGTAATAGACAGGTGGTTGCTATTTATAGATGGTCTTTCAGGGAGGTTTGTATATGTTATCAGAGAAAATATCCTCTTTGTCAATTTAACATTAGTTAATGTTGGCCCCACGCAAAAACAATCCATTTGGCTTGTGTCACCTGGACAGGTATTTTTGTCCCGTTGACTCCATTATATTGTGATGGAGAACGGTAGGATTTTGATGTATTAACTCAGGGTCCTGGTGTTATTTAGGGAAAGGTGTTGTATTTATTATAGAAAGTATTAATGTACCTACAATGTAGCCTGAAAAATACCATCATCACACCATAGGACCAGTATGTTCCAGTACTAATGGTGCTGGGTTATTGGCAGGTCACTGTTGAAGATTTTGGATGACCTGGTTAAGATTCCTGAGCCTGTCTATATTATCTATGTATAGCGAATGTATAATGAAAAGAAAAATTACATGTATCAGCTGAGGACCTTTTTATAGGATATGTTAAGTAGTATAGTGTGCTATATAAATGCTACATCTCGGGGACCTGTCCTGAGTAGTGTTGGTTATGTAAATGAAGTTAAACATGTGACCTGTGACTGAAGTTGATTATAAGTTTATCATTGACTCGTCATGTAACAAAGCTTCTCCTACAAACATATTCACCTAGTCCTGGTACAGTATTAGGCTATCTCATAGCTAACTTGCCTTTATCTGAGATTATAGTCAACAAGCAAGAGAGTATCCTGGCTGATGGATTTTAAAGTAAAATAGAAACACATCTGTATGTATCATTATGTATATAATAACAGCAGTAAATTGATACTTACGTACGCATGAAGACATGATATAAAAAGAAAAAATCCCAATAACATGTCATTAGCGCTTTCATCTCATCATGGAGTCTAAAGAATCTTCTTGATGAAAGCACTAATGACATGCTGTTGAGATTTTTTCTTTTCATATTTTTTTATATGATTTTATTATATATGTACCAATGTCAACACACAAGGACAAAATCAGAACCCAAATTTAATTTGTAATCATGCATTTGCATCATGAAACCCCCCTAAAAACCAGGTGTTCCAGACTGTTTCCTGCACCACTCATGGCGCCCATCCTAGTGTTCCCTATCAGTACTAGGACAGAAAACATGATTTTAGTTGCTTAGCAATTTTAGTTCACACAAAGTATTTTAACCAAGATTTTCTAGTTTTCTGTAATTAAACAAGGAGATTTGTTTGTTAATATCCTGTAAAATTGTACACAATATATATCTATCTAGCTTACACTTTTTAAATTAAGTCTTTGCATACAAGTTGTTAGAAGAATAGTTTTTAATATAAGAGCTCACTAAAATTAAGTGCTCTACAGTATAACAGTATAGAGTAGAATTAGAAGAGAGAAGCAATGACACTACAATTCCTACCACTCTACATATATTACAGTATAGAGTAGAATTAGAGGAGAGAAGCAATGACACTACATTTCCTACCACTCTACATATATTACAGTATAGAGTAGAATTAGAGGAGAGAAGCAATGACACTACAATTCCTACCCTCGTTACAGCTGAAGGCATTATTTTAGGATAAAACATGAACCTTGTATATATATTTCACTCCCAATTGCTCATCCATACTGTCATTGCTTGCCTTCAAATTGCCCCACATGCAGAAACAAGTGATCACAGAGCCAACATACTCACTCACCAAATCAATCGTTTACATAGGATTACGAGATATAGACACCTGCGATCACTTTGATGTGAAATATCTTACATATACACCTAGTAGAATTTATCGGGTGAATTTAGTTCTAGCAAACATAAAAGTTCAAAATGAACATTTTTTCCAGAGCGAACTGTATTTATCTAGTACTTTATCAATATCATCACAGGCTTGGGGAAGTCCTAGAAAAAGAGGGCTGTACATGTATAAGACTAGGATAGGAAGTGCTGCAAGACATCGCAGTGACAGATAATGATCTACATGGCGGGTCTGACAGGTGACATGGCTCTGTCATCAGCGACAGTTGTCTAAATACGGGCGAGGGCCACACCCGACTGGTAGAACATGTAAAACACATGTAAGAATGCTCTATATTAGCACTACCAGGACAGAAACAGGCATGTGTCACCTGTAATTACCACACACAGGTTCATAAATATCCCACCTGTATAGACTTACCTGTATACGACATGCACAGGGCCTATCACTCAACATTTGTGTACAGTCACACAAAATGACATTTTTTACATTCTTACTTTTTAGAATTATCACGACAACATCAATGTTGTTGATGTCTATTGGTGTTAGGTTTTCTTTGGCCAAATCTTTAAAACAAATACTAAAGATTTGGCCAAAGGATACCTAACACCAATATATATCAACGTTCATCAAGGAAAGGAAAGTATCTACCATTTCTGGTATCCATGACCCATGTCTCTGTATTTGTTGTCATTGCAACAGCACAAACTTCCTTGACCATTGTGTGTGCTTGTGCTGTTATATAAGTATGACCATTCTGTGTGCTTGTGCTGTTATATAAGTATGACCATTCTGTGTGCTTGTGCTGTTATATAATTATGACCATTCTGTGTGCTTGTGCTGTTATATAATTATGACCATTCTGTGTGCTTGTGCTGTGATATAATTAGCACTGTTGCATCAAATATCTACAATTTTGTGTCCTTGGATCAAACCTTTACCGTAATGGCTTCTTGCAACAAATTCCTCTTCCAGATCGAGTCCTTGGGTAAACTATCTGTTATTGGTACACTTTGGTATTGAATCTGTCCCTCATGCTGTGTCCTTTAGCCAACCTTGTGCTACATTGTATTTGCTGCACTTTGGGTAATCATTCTACAGTTCAACTTTCTCCGTCAGATTCCATTATGTTTGCGATACTTACCATCTAATGTTTTTGTCTTCCACACTTTGTTTCATCTTTTGTGGCCTTCTGTTTAACCCTCAGCAAAGATCATCGTTGGTTGGAAGATTGTTTTTGTTGCCTTTTTGATTCTCTGTGGCTGTCTGGTAGTGGTAGCTACCTATACAACTAATGGTTCTATGGTAGCTGACTGTAGAAAAGGTTTTGTTATTCTGGTAATGGCTATTTTACAATACAGTCAACAAAGTCCAATTCAGGTCAAATAAAATTTATGCATTTTGGTAACTTTGTCTTTTTGTCTTTCAGGAGTGAGCTATATCCAATGTAAAGAGTACAAAGGTTCTCCTGTAAAACCAAAGGTGAGTACCCTACTGATGGCGCCCTCTAGTGGCACGGACAGAAGTCATTCAAAGCATGCACTGCTCTGTCATGTGACAACTACATACAGCATGCATCTTCATATAATTACATTTATGTGACAAAAAGCATCACCATCATATGACAGTGACAAAAAGCGTATCCCAACATCCGACAGTGATAAAAAGCATATACCAACACCCGACAGTGACAAAATGCATACACCAACATCCGCTCATGACAAAAAGCATACACCAACACCAGACAGTGATAAAAAGCATACACCAACATCTGCTCATGACAAAATGCATACACCAACATCTGGTCATGACAAAATGCATACACCAACATCCGACAGTGATAAAAAGCATACACCAACATCCGACAGTGATAAAAAGCATACACCAACATCCGACAGTGATAAAATGCATACACCAACATCCGACAGTGATAAAATGCATACACCAACATCCGACAGTGATAAAAAGCATACACCAACATCCGCTCATGACAAAAAGCATACACCCAACATCCAACCATGACAAATAGCATGCATCATTATTCAACAGTGACAAAACGCATGCACCAACATCCGACAGTGACAAAAAAAGCATGAGTGACAAAAAAAGCATGAACATCATCCGACAGTGACAAAACGTATGCACCATCATCCGACAGTGACAAAAAAGACATACACAATCATCAGACAGTGACAAAAAGCATGCACCAACATTTGACAGTGACAAAAACCATGCCCCATCATCTGGCAGTGACAAAACGTCACTGGTGACAAAACGTACCTGTATGCACCAACATCAGACAGTGACAAAAAAGACATACACAATCATCAGACAGTGACAAAAAAGACATACACAATCATAATATGACAGTGACAAATAGCATGCACCAACATTTGACAGTGACAAAAACCATGCACCATCATTTGACAGTGACAAAAAGCATACACCATCTTTTACCAGTAATAGAATGGCGTTGCCCCATGAACTGACATTGACAGAGAGGATGTATGTGGCTATGAGAACACATGTGTTGTGTGGTGTGTTGTGTAACATCCCTACCTGTCTGTCTCTGTCCACACTAATGTCAAAGCATAACCGTAAAAGTCACACACTGACGCTTCAACATACAAGTATAATGGTAGCCTTAGTGGGAAGGTCTGGTAGGACCTCATCTTTGATTTTTAAAGATTTATGCCGTCTTTCATTTTGATTTTAGTTTCTTTACAGATGTCCTTACAAACCTTTTAATGTGACATACTTTAAAACACTATTCTTTGTGAGAATGACAATACGTGTATACTCAACCTTCTGGAAGGTATGCCATTGAATCCTCTATTTGTGATCATGAAAATGTAAATGCGGTTTTATATAGCTTATTTATTGTATGTTATACTATACAGTTCGTGTCGCATATAAAATTAATTGAGCAGCCCTTCGAAATGGAAAAAGTTAAAACAGATGTTTTTCATGACATATTTTTTGAGCAGAAAACCTGAACATAGACTCTCATCAGATCTCAGTATTATAGAAAAGAACATGAAATGTCTTTTGTTGTACTGTTGAGACAGTGTTTCCTAACACTGGGATATATATAGAGTTACCTTCCCTTTGTGTGGGCTGTGTGTGGACGTGATTGTCATGCCACATACAGACATGTTTATAGGCCAGGCATGTAACTCACACCTACAAAGTAGGTACATGTACTCCCATAGAACAAAAAATGGATAGTATAAATACCGCAGTCTCTTGTGTGTCCACATCTTATTCAAATTCTATGAGAAGCTTAAAACTTCCAGCTTTTGTTATCTAAAGATCTTAAATGTTCCGGTGAATGTTTTTTTTACTATGAATGAGAAGTAATTTTTATGGAGCGTTTTGTATATTGGATTTTTACATTATATTGGATATAAACCTCAGGTTTATATAACATGGGTATGTCTATGTCATAAATACCTTCAAAGATTTTTACATTTTAGAATAACTGAATATAGAAGTTGTTTGCTTCAAATCCAAGGATGTCAAATATATCTATATGTGTCCATACCTGTACAACTGGTCCTGTCTTTTTTATGCAAGTGTGTGACAGATAAACTTGTATATACTGGTGCTGGTCCTATTTTACAGGTGTGCCACAGATATACCTGTATACTGGTACTGCTTGGTCCTATTTCACAGGTGTGCCACAGATACACTGTATATACTGCTACTGGTCCTATTTTTACAGGTGTGCCACAGATATACCTGTATATATATATACTGCTACTGGTCCTATTTTACAGGTGTGCCACAGATATACCTGTATATACTGCTACTGGTCCTATTTTACAGGTGTGCCACAGATACACCTGTATATATATACTGCTACTGGTCCTATTTTATAGGTGTGCTACAGATACACCTGTATATACTGGTACTGGTCCTATTTTACAGGTGTGCCACAGATACACCTGTATATACTGGTATGACTGGTCCTATTTTACAGGTGTGCCACAGATACACCTGTAT
>JAUMHH010225320.1:0-11961 GCA_032359455.1 Chlamys rubida
CGGCATGGCATTTCAGTGAGATAGCACTATAAAGTCGGCATCAGATCCGCGCTATCACAAGGAGGCAAGCACACCAAGATACCATGTCTCCTGCACACATACACACACGCAAGCACGCATACTCTACACACATGGCGACACGTTCGTAAATTACCTTAGCTATTAATAGGACGTTAATCAAAACTAAACCAAAACAAATGATTCGAGTGAGTGATAAAAAAGTTAGTCTGAGCACAGAATTCATGCTTGAGCTTGAGCGCAGTTTCATAATACGGGTTCAGGTCTTCGATACTTTTGCAGGGTATTAAGATGTATGTTACGATGTTTTTGTTTATGTCTGGCTAGGACATTCATTTTGCCACTGAGAATGGATGTTTTATTAGAAAAGAATACGATAGTATATTTGCAGTTGTATGTAAAATATTGGTAGTGTACCGTTTTAGTAAACAAATATTCCCTGAACTTTGCTTGTTTTATTGACAACTCATTTAACATATTATGTAGGTAAATCGACGTCATTCACACATTGGGTCTGAAAAAGACAAAACAACCGTTTTCACTAACAATCATAAAGAAAACGTCATCGCTTCCGGTGTCAATGTCAAACAAAACTTTGCTGAAAGAAAAGAGCAAGAGGTCAAGACGATCAAGACCATTAAAGACAACGACCCTGATAAACTGTATAAAGAGAGGAGAGACATGCTTCTTGAAGCCTGCTCAAGGCAGGACTTCCATCTTAAATCACCTCCAGCGGCCTTGACACGAACTATTATTGACCGCCGGCAAAAGTTTGCTTACTGTACAATTCAAAAGACAGCTTCGACGTTCTGGAAAAGAGTGTTTCGGGTAAGTTTAAATTATGTGTCTTTTTGTACAGACTTTGAATGTCTTTCAATTTAACTTTATAGTTGTTCTTTACAAATTAGCGAAATCCCGATGCATGTAAGAATGTTCTTTAATTTTGAATATACACCTAGGTTTTCTCTGTAAGTAACATGTTTTGTTACTTAGTTGTACGAATACAAGTTTTCTCAGAAATCCTTAAGCCATATTATTCAGAACTATTTGAAATCATGAAATAAACAACGACTTAATTAGTGATTATTTTTTAATTACCACCGTTTTGCTTGAGGACTGTTTGATAAATAAATACAACAGAATACCGAAGTATAAATAAAATAACAATTCGAGATTAAAATCGATAATATCAGAGCAAATATCAATGAACGAATGTCTCACACGAAGGCTAATGGGAAAGTACAATAATAATACGATCACGGTCCGTAGCCATGGAAATGCTCTCGTGCTCAAACTCAGAATACGGATTCTCAAGCACTATTTTTTGTTCCGGCGATCTAATGATAACAATTCCAATTTTGTCAATAATTTGGAAAACAGTTCGATATATTTGAATTATTACCATTTTCAATATTTTCGCGTGACGTTTTGACAATATCCCATGATTCAAGCGTGTTATATGAAAGTTGGTTTGAGCGAAGTATCCATGCTTAATCACGAGAGTAGTTTCAGTAAGACGAGCCCAGTTGTTAAGGAAGGGTTACCATTTTCTGCTTCAGCAATGGCCATGTAAAAATACCGCCAATCCAAGTAATTTCACATCCTCATATTGCGAAACGGGGTAGTAACAACAAAACGAGAGGGCACACTGGAGCTTTATCACCAGGAGTTATAGGTTTCCCAGATTTGTCTGTCCATGTCACTTGCATGAACTTGCTATCAAAGTCCAAATAGAGTTATTTAAATGGGCCTACTTGACATACTAGAGCATGATCACAAGGAGTTATGTTTCCCAGATCTGTCTGTCCATGTCACCTGCAAGTACGTGTTATTTAAGTCCAAATATTTATTTAGATGTGCCTACTTGACATACTAGATCATGATCACCAGGAGTTACTAGTATATGTGTCCCAGATTTGTGAGTTAATGTCACCTTTTTTTAAATAGGCCTACTGGACATGTACGCATTTGACGTGAGACTGTGAGATTAACGATCCCTGTCCTATAGCAGGCGAAACACTAGAAAATGCTCGTACCTTCCCTTCATTTCGTTTTAAATATACCCGTGGCGGGACTGGACCTACCGGTGAAAAGGTTTATCAGTTACAGAACGACAGTCACTAGATTACACGTCTGGGCCGGTTGCATTTTAACGCTTAGATCAAAATTGCTCTTGATTTTTTGTTTTGTTTAGCCCATCTTTATTGTTTTACTTATAAAGTGTTGGGAGTTTTTTTTTATACTTTTTCTATAGCTATAGCCATGCCGGGAAGAAAGTTCCTAATATTTAATCCCTTTTTTGACAGTGGCACATTGTACGTGGATTCTTAATTAACATTTAAAATTAGACTTAGAAGTTTAAAAATCTAAAAGTTTAAATATAAAATAGTATTATATATAAAAAAGTATCGCTTCCTCATTTTGATGCCAGGGTTCATTTGCAAGTTGTATATCAAATTATATAGAATATTTTCATCCAAAGATACAAAGACAAGGGAGGCTTGAGTAAGGAATCACATGCATTATCTTCCTTGCTACTTTATTTGCTGTAATGTTGATTGCACAATTGCTTAGAGGGGTTTTCTTCACTTTAAGACAATATCCAGTTAAAAATACATTTCGTGTCGAAAACAATTTAAACAAGTGATCAGTCTTTTTATCATAAATGCAATTTTAACAAAACAAAACCATGGTATATTTGATGGTATATTTCAGATCGTCATCGGGGAGTCAAAGGCAAGTTCACCTTTTGATCCATCAGTTTTAGCACTTCAACATTTTGATCATTTGACGGACATACCGAAATACTTGAGGGATGATTTCATGAAGAAATCACTGACGTTCCTGTTCATCCGTGACCCGTACAGTCGTCTATTTTCAGGATACGTTGACAAGCTTTTTTCACCTAATTATGTTTTCTGGACGATGTACGGAAAATTTGGAATAGAACATGTCCGCACAAACCGTAGTAGAAATGATCTAACATGCGGTCATGATCTCAGTTTCAGAGAATTTGTAAAAACAGTTATTTATGCAGAAAAACATAATACTCATAGAGACGGCCATTTTACAGCACAATATGAACATTGCCATCCATGTAAGTATAAGTATGACGTCATCGGTAAACTTGAAACCCTCGCGCAGGATACGTTTTACCTTTTAAAGAAAATGGGAAAATTTGCATTAATGAAATCGGTCATGAACAGATTTCATGAAAACACTTTAGAAGATACTATTAGAGACCAGGTAGATATGTTATTTAGATTTAGGTCTAAGTATCCTCTTTGTGAAGTCACATTCTTCGAAGCTCAAAAATTAATGTGGAAAAAATTTCAAATTCGTGGAATATTGAGTAAACACTCAAAATATCCAGTTGCTAAAGAGGAGAGTGAAAGAGTAACACAGAGAGATTTTACACGTATGTTGTACTTAAACAGAGGAGACGCTATGGATAGGAATATATCCAAGAAGAACAAGGAAGAAGCTGTGCTTGAGGCGTTTTCAACGGTAGATAAAGAAGATATGGAAATATTGAGTGAACTGTTCCGTCCTGACTGTGAACTGTTTGGTTATGATTGTAGGCCTGCTAAGTTATTCAAAATAAAGGAGGTTAGCAAACCGTGGTATTTTGATAGCAGCACAGCATAAAACATGTTACAACATTTTTACATTTGTCGTATAATTTTTATTTATTAGAAGCAGTTTTTATGTGTGCTTTAGTTTTACTACCTTTTTGATACTTTATTGAGTTTTGATATATTTAGTAGCATGATAATGTTAAGTATATGAAATCTGTATTTTATTTGAATTTTTGTAAATCAATCATTCATTCCTGTGTTTGTTTTAAAGTAAGCACTCCGAAATATAATCAATGTTGTCACCACTTCTCTGATGAAAGTTAAAACGATAGTATCACTGGTGCAGATTATGTAGCATAAAAACTAATAGAGAAACTGACTTTGTCTCTTAAACGTCTCAAAGCTTAACAAAAATATTGTTGGACCCAGTTTTATCCTTTCATCATGGATTGCTGAAAATATTTACTCCATAAAGGAATAGGAATTGAAAGTGTTCGGACATTAAATTCAGTCTATAAAAGACAGAGTCGGTAACGTTGCATACAGAGGTCGAAATATCCGCCTCTCCTGTATTACTGTGAGGTTCTAGCTAACCTATGCGCTGGACCGCAAGCGTTTATGCCAAAGGAATGTAACTCGCGCTTTGTTATTATCTGGTATGCTGTCTCCAATACATGGTCGATGTAAACTTTGAAAACATCAGATGTTGTTTGTAAATGCGCAATCACTGGATTTATCTCCCTTGCAGCACTGACTTACATGTCTGAATGACAGTGTTTCTTGTTCATCAATACTTAATACAACATAATAATTGTGCTTTCAACAATACGTCTGCTAAGGTTGAAATCATACATTCGTGACGATGCTACATGTAACTGATAAAAACTTGTGAATATTAAAAGTGTTACTGAAAGTGATACAATGGACATATTTCGATATTTTGACATGGTTGCAGGAAACATAATTTCCAAATATGTCAGTTTATACATGATGCAAAAAATCCGTAAATAAAGATTATCACCATAGATAATTTCCGGTCTCTATGTTTGACTAAGAAAAAGAACAATACAACGATGTATAGTGGATTGTCCTAACATCAAACACCAACCAGTCACGCTATTCTGTCTAAGGGCTAAGTAGACTTCAGGGTTCGTTTAAGTTCCGGTCTTATTGTTGAGGATGGTTGTTTCTCGACCACTTCCTTATAAACAACATAACTGGTTTGCTACCATGGTCACCGAAAAAATATAGCCTCACTTATTGGTTTGATCACGCTTTTTTTTTTTTTATTAATTGACCAAAGATATATCAATTCGTTCGGCAACTATTTCTTTGCTACTACTAGGTTTGTATTGTTTCTTTCTGATCATGGCCTTGGCATGAGCAACCGTTTCTGGAAGATTTGCGTTCTGTGTTTCTGGAAGACTCAATGTCAATAAGGCTGCAATAAGGGATAGAAATCCAAACACGAAAAGGGGGACTGCATGTCCTATCCGTCCAGGAACCACCGTGGCCTGTTTACAAACAAAAACGAAATACATTGTCATTAATTACAGCAGGTAAAACTGTTTTTACATATCAAAGAAAACAAAAATTTCAATATGAAACATTTTATTTATTACTTAATGTATACTTCCTTAAAATATTCAAGACTAATAGCGCTACATTGATTTTGACACAATGACAGACTTGCATGTATATACTATGCTTTTTAACTTCAATAAACCTTAATAAAACGTACTAATCTTGCAACACCTGGGGCCGCCATATATCCCATGTTTCCCAAGGACGTACTTATTCCCATGCCAGTGTTTCGGACCACAGTCGGGAAAAGCTCCGCCGACCACACGTAGATCACACTGAAGCCTACTGCCATTCCAGTTTTCCCTATCATTGCCAACACAATTGGAACCAATTTAAAATCTGAAAACGGAAAAGTTGTGTCTTGTAAAATAAACGAAGACTTTATCGAAAACCCTATAAAAATGAATACTAAAACTTATTTGTAACGAAACCCATTTTAAGTCACAATAGATATGGGACATGACGCGATAATATACTTCATATACTCCCATATTAATAGATCAATGAATATGCATTTTGCAGCCAGTCTATCATATGGTAAGTTTGAAATTTAAACATTTTGTATCAAGTTTTAGTTCGAACATGAATACTTCTTGTAAGGACGGATGTTTATGATATAAATACATGTTGTAGTACTGACAATTGTTTAGATGTCAATACATCTTGTAGTATAGAAGGAGTGCTTAGCTGTAATACATATACCTTTCAGAGCAAGGGCTGGGCTCGCATTCATAAAACCATTTTCATGCTCAATTCAAAAACTCAGGTTTTGTGCTGAAGCCTAATTTGTTGTTCCAGTGTTATAGAAAAAAACACCTTTTTGTCGTGATTTGAGAGACTTTAAGTCGTTTTAATGCTTATACTAGACGTTTTGAGTGTGTCACATGATTTTAGTGACTTACAAGAAAGTTTGCTTTTGGCAAAAACTATAAGCGCTTGAGTACGAGAATGAGAACGATTTCATGAATACGGGTCCTCGTGTTTCCTTGTAATATTTTCAGTTATAATGTAAATACATTCGGTAGTGAGAACGAAAGCTAATTTGTGATGTTATTGACTCTAGTAGTAATGATTGGTATTCACTTGTACTATACATACAAATAGTTGCGTGAACAAACGTTTAGTAACACTGTATATACCTCCTGTTGCCAGGATGGATGTGACACCACTTCCTAGCAGTGACACTCCTGCCACCGCCATGCCCGATATGTACAACTTCTTCCGGCCCACCCTGCCAGATGAGAACAGGGCTATTGTGTAGCCGGGGAAGTCAGCTAGACCACATAGTAGAACGTTTAGGTAGAAGTTTCCTGCCATATTTCCAGTATTCAGTGTGAACCCAAAGAAACAATGGAATACCACAAAACTACAAGTAGAAAATTATCACTGACAATTACATGGCTATAAAAATTGAAACAACATAGCTTTAAATAGAGAACAGCACGAATATACATATAGAGCTTATGCACGATCATAAATACAGAGCTTACAAACGACTATAAATGCAAAGCTTTTAAACGAGTATATATAAAGAGCGTTTACACGACTATAAATACAGAGCGTTTACACGATTATATATACAGAACGTTTACACGATTATATAAACAGAGCATTTACACGATTGTATATAAAGAGCGTTTACACGATTAAATATACAGAGCGTTTAAACGATTATATATACAGAGCGGTTACACGATTATATATACAGAGCGTTTACACGATTATATAAACAGAGCGTTTACACGATTATATATGAAGAGCTTTTTAACGACTATAAATACAGAGCGTTTACACGCTTATATATACAGAGCGTTTACATGATTATAAATACAGCGCGTTTTAAACGACTATAAATACAGAACGTTTACACGACTATAGATACAGAGCGTTTACACGATTATATATACAGAGCGTTTACACGATTATATATACAGAGCGTTTACACGATTATATATACAGAGCGTGTACACGATTATATATACAGAGCGTTTACACGATTATATATACAGAGCGTTTACACGATTATACACTATATACAGAGCGTTTACACGATTATATATACAGAGCTTTTATACGATTTACAGAGCGTTTACACGACTTTAAATACAAATCGTTTACAAAACTATAAATACAGAACTCATACACGACTATCACACAGAGCTTCTACTCATCTATATAGAAACAGCGTTTACACGACTATCAATACAGAGCTTATACAATACTATATATGAAGAGCTTACACAAGAATATAAATACAAAGCGTTTACACCGTTATAAATACAGAGCATCTATACGACAGTAAATACAGAGGTTATAAACGGCTGTAAATATAGATCTTATACACAAATATTGATACAGAACCTACCAGTATATACGACGAATAATTGATTGCCTGAATATCATTAGAAGTATTTATTGCATATACAAAAGTAATGCATTAGAAATAGTATATTAACACATATGTATCAACAATAGGCACGCGTGCCTAGAATGAATACGTACCAATTGAAAAATATAACCAAGGATTGACAAAGAAGGGAACGACGTTTAAAATAATCCATGATGCTATGCTTCTCTGCAGCTCTATCATTTTTTTCGACCATGTTCTCGTGCGAAGGGACGCAATTCACGGTTTTACTGGATGCAGCCATTTTTAATATAGTTTTCCTTGCCTGTTCTACCTTTCCATGACTGATCAGCCAACGTGGGGACTCAGGAATGATCCTACAATAAAGTAATAGAAACAGGATTGTCATGTATAGAAATAAGTATCATCTGATACTATTTACGAACAAGAACGTTCACATGATGTACTACATGTATATACAGGATGTTTCATGGTGTCTTCAGTAATAACAAATATATTTCATGAGTGTGACTAATATTATGATATTTTTCACGAGTGCTGAGTGCTGCCTGAAGAAATCATTTAATTTTCAATTCATTAAATTTTTAAAACATAAAACATAAAAAATGTAATGCATTAAAAAAAGCGAGAATCAGAAACGTAATAATTAGCGCCATATTCTAACGACGTCATGCTTAACAACAAGACTGCGCGTCATTTGAATCGGATACTTAACGCAATTCCGAAGTTTTCTGCTATTTTCTGGTATGATTGCTTATAAAAATGTTATTAATTGTATATTTATGTAAATACTAAAGTGTGTGTACCAAACATTTACCATAACAACCACTTATTCTACCATCGCTTCATTTGAAATCAGAACAAAAAATAATTTCCTTTGAATGCAGCGAATATAAGATACCGTTATGATTGGTCAATACCAAAAAGTGATATTTTCACACTGTGCAAATATCACTTTTGATATATCACAGTGTTAAGATATCAGTTTTATCAAGTTGATAGAATCCGATATTTCACTGGCAAAAATGTAATAAATCAGTGTATGCGCGTATGAATTTATGTCTTCCCTACGCTACAAATTGTATGCGTCGCAACGCATTGTGTAAGGCAAACAATGTCAACTGTATGTATATCAAATTGTATGTTGTGAATTCAAGCACAGACAAACAATTTGAATATAACTTAGATGAACGCTGGCAAAACCAAGCGCAGCAATACCGTTTTAAGAAAAAATCGAAAGAGCTGACTGTCAAATGATTGTAAAATCATAATTTCGTCAGAATAAATCTATGTATCAATGTATCTATGTATATCTATGTATATTTACATGTCTCCCTTCTTCTGCTTAGTAAACTCTGACTGCGTATACATGAGCGTATACACAGTGAAAAAAGGCTCGGCGGATTGATACTTGTTTCAAATATGGCGCCGTTCACGCTTCAGCGAGATAGCAGTCCAATGACAACCAATGCTTGGATCATTCACCATCTAGATAAATCGAACATATTCGGGACCCATTATGTTTAACTATACAACAAAATAATGCTCACAAATTTCTTATTCCATGGATGCACATTCATTTTTTTTTCCGGTAACATAAACACTGGCGGCTTCGTTCTGACCGCGTCACTCGATGAACAGTGTGTCAATGCGCGTACATGACGACCGTTGTAAATGAATAGAAAGATCGAGGGGCTTCTCACATTGCTAAATTTAGAATTTAAAAACCATGAAAGGCAAAACAATAGTGTTGTTCACTGCGTATTTTCTAAATTTACTCATATATCGATGTAGATTCACTAGAACTATATTTTCCTAGCAACCACGGCTACCGTAGTTACCATCTTGGCGACCCGCTTTGACTTTTTTCTGCGTAATGTATCATTGACACTTTTTTTATTTTAATGTAAATATAAGGATTGACCTTCATTTTGACGGCGTATACAGTAGTATGAACGCAGTTGGCAACAAACATATAAGCAGAGTTACTGAAAACCGTATGATTGTACATTGTACATGTACGCAGGTTATATATATCCTCTTAACATACTCGGCTTGTTGTAACTATATCCAAATCCAATTATAATTAGACTTGTGATTTCGTTCCACAACCGACTCAATTGTATGTATGGGAGTCTATCATGTGGGATACGGATATTCTACCTGAGGGTGTAGAATTTCGATCGAAACCGAGGCTTTGGCGAGGTTCATACACCAAAGTCTGAACCCAATGGTAGAATATCCATATACCTACATAATGATTGACTCTCATTCCCTCACCTCTTAATCGAAATTTTAGTACAACAGTATATAAGCAATGCGCCACTAAATATAGCAAATTTGTTAGTTAACGTTTACATAAACTTAGGCCATATATGGAGAAGAACAGGACTAAATACGGTATTCCGTAGGGAAAAAACAAGATCCATGCTAGACCTTCAGGGCCAACTTGTACAACAATGCTTACGTTCTGGAAGTGGTATATTGCCGACGGCAAGCTCGCCAGTCAGTCAAACAACATTTTGATGCGTTTTCAGTTGTGACGTCATAATAAAAAGCCGTCATCTCATTGTGATGTCACACAAGTACAGGTCACTGAGTGTACCGATGAGGGATACACGTACGCAGCATGGCTGTTTTTTTTTTACTTTATACATATTTATTGCCAATACAATTGAACAAGGGATTGGGCACAAGTTATTACAACTTATCAAAGATGGCTGTTCCATATAGACCACGTGTATCTTTCATTCGCAGAGGTGGAACAAATCCATTATTAAATCCAAGTGTATATCCCATAATCATTCGAAGTTAATATTCTTCCCACAGAGCACTCGTGACTTTACGCTTACATTACGCATGCTCAGGAATGGGAATGTCAGAACCAAGGAGGTCAAGTAGTCCACTTAATTGACATACATGTAACATACACATAGATTATTCATCGTCCAATCACTGGTACCTAATCGATTGATATATCGATCATGTTATTTGATCTATAAATACACAAAACAAATACCGGATTTCTTTGCACATTCATATTGATCCCTAATCTATTTCCCGATGGATCACATGCACGAGAATGGGAATGAATAAACGAACCAATGCAAATTGATGTCAAATAATCTAGCTGAATTCTATTACAGACAAGTGTTATACTTATACATTATGCAGAGCTCAATCACAGACAACAATACGGTAGATAAACAATTATACATTTCCTTATTATATTTGCAAATTGCAAGTAAGCCCACACATCGAGACATTAACGAATGTCACAGCAAATAATTTGACAGCAAAACCTAACGACAACTTAACGGATGCATTTTTTTCTAAATGTAACGTCAAATAATCGTCACCCCAGCCTCAGTATTTGGAACAGTTGTGGTCTATACAGGAATATTCACTGAATATTTACTTCAATAAGAAATTTACCAAATATCCACTGTCGCCAACTATTCCTGTCCAGGTTAATGTTATACTTCCAACGTTTAATGATTATGGTCGCGAGATGATAGTCACGTGACAGTTTATTTGTAACCACGTGAAAGCAGGTGCGGTAGCACATTGCGATATCTTTTTCGTTTATACAGTAGCATTCAATAGATCAAAATAAATTAGAAATGTTGTTTTTTTAGCGTATTCCTTAAAAAGCCATTCTTCTTTAAAATGGATAGATACATGTATATAAAAATCATCATTATTGAAATGGATGCTTAATGTTTTTGACGTAATTCCAATAAGACAGCTCTTGATGTTTGCCACGTCGAAATTCCTGGGGTTAAGCTCACTGCGTACTCTCCATCTCTTGATTATGTCATGACAAAATCGAAGGCTCTGTACGCGCCACGTACTTTGTGGATGGTACAAGTACTTTGTAGACTAACCTGATGCTTTGATGTAAAAAACAATCGAGAAAACAAAATCGCGCGGAAAAGTAACGGTAAAATTGCTTGGAAGAGAACGTAACCATTGGAATTAGGAAAAATGCAGTATTTATTCTTTCTTTTTGATATCATCATTTGGATAGTGTGCAACAATACCCGTGTTATCGCCAGCCATCATAGAAAAGCTTCAAAAAGCAAACTCAACTCATTTCATAAATCACATATCAAATGGAAACACATGTGAGATCCTCTATATATCAAACGTTAAATCTGCAATGAAATGGTGAATAAATGAAAACTTTTACATTAAAAAATAAGAGTTAGGGGTAACTGAAATCGCTTTTCTGAGTGAAAAGAATAAGATTAAGAAATTTACTACCATAATTGAAAAGAAAACACAACACAAAACTATTTTTCCATTCTACAAACATTCATATAGGGATTGAATGGGTTTTTTTCATGTACATTGAGGCAATGAATAGCAGTCGCTGATCTACATATCTTATGAGGAGCGCAGAAGATATGT
>JAUMHH010225342.1:0-11960 GCA_032359455.1 Chlamys rubida
CAGAATCTCGGTCACCATAGGATATGGAGTATTCTACCATAGAATTACAACCACCATTAAATAGATAGAGCCTATAGTATCTACCATAGAATCCAGGCCACCATGAAATAGGTTAGGCCTGTATGTATCTACCATAGATGAATACAGGCCACCATTAACTAGATAAGGCCTATAGTATCCTACTGCAGAATCTCGGTCACCATAGGATATGGAGTATTCTACCATAGAATTACAACCACCATTAAATAGATAGAGCCTATAGCATCTACCATAGAATCCAGGCCACCATGAAATAGGTTAGGCCTGTAAGTATCTACCATAGAATCCAGGCCACCATGAAATAGGTTAGGCCTGTAAGTATCTACCATAGAATCCAGGCCATGTTCATGCAAGAGAGAATTTCAATCTGGTTTCAGTGTGAAGGATGGGGGACCTCTGGTCCAGAGTGTTTATGTATTGTAGCTCAGCAAGAAGGGAGGGATGTGATCATACTTCAAAGCAGGCCTGTCCCA
The DNA here is from genome assembly GCA_032359455.1 of Chlamys rubida. Classification (NCBI taxonomy): domain Eukaryota; kingdom Metazoa; phylum Mollusca; class Bivalvia; order Pectinida; family Pectinidae; genus Chlamys; species Chlamys rubida. The sequence goes on from JAUMHH010225342.1 coordinate 513, forward strand.
TTCTTTCACAGGCCATTTGAATAAATCTCTGTGGCTGACAGGTTTCATGTGCTAAGCTAGAAGAATGTGCATGATTAATGTGGCTGGGTGCTCAGAAAAGTTTCCAATTTGGTATTTTTGACATACAACATGGTTTATTGATGAAATTTGCCTGGGTTTGTTGAACTGTTTCCTGGCTAATGCTGTGAAATGAATATTTCCAATATCTTGGCAAATTTAGTGGGGTTTTATTTAATGAAAAAAGGGAAAATGAAAAATATGTTTCGGAATTATGCTATCAACAGAAGACTGATACGAGAGATGACGTAATGTGTTTTAATCAAGGATCGATTAGTGATTAATATCCTGCTTAAATATGAAATAAAATTGTAACATAACGAATGTCAATGCTGATGGTCAGTCAGTGGTAAGATTCTGAAATATATGAATTCTGATGGTCATGTGTTAAGATTCACAAATATATTAATTTTGATCGTCAGTCAATGGTTAAATTCACAAATATATAAATTCTGATGGTCAGTCCGTGGTAAGATTCACAAATATATAAATTCTGCATTTATTCTAATGGCTGCACTGCAATGCAGTCAAATATAAAAGTAATGACTTTGAGTGTCAGCTTGGTGACGGGAGTCGAGTCGGGGCTAGACTGTAGTAGTGTATAGGAGATGATATATCTAAGTCAGAGGGCTCATTGTTGTTGGTGATAGGTATGTCAGAGGCTCCATATCTAATGACCTTTGACCTGGTCAGTCACCTGGACTACTCCTGGGCTATACATAGCTCACTTGCTGCTGGGGGAGATGTCAAAACCTATTTCACATCAGTTACTGTTGAGGTGGTATTGATGAGGAGCTTGGTGTGTGTTTGTGATGGACAGTAGCTGTTATGACTTTATATAAACTGTGACCATCACTGTTGACTGATTAAACTGTACATATTTCAGCTGATTCCAAAGTGTCTATAGTATTATATTTAACCCTTTTTGCATTTCTACACACATTCAAAGTTCCAAACAATATTATATATTGAACTAGGCACAATGTAAACAATCATTGAAATACCTAGTATATTGAACATACTGTTGCAAGTTCGCCTTCATCAGGTCAAACAAGTTTTAATGAAGAGGCAAACAAACGTTTTAGTTCATAAGATGATAACATTCACAGGTTTTGTTTTCTTTCTTTCAAAACATCAATTTAGTTTTCTATGCATTGTTTAATTGCTTTTAAAACACCAATGTTATCATGTCTGTTGTATGAAATGTTGATGTCTTTGATAATTGAAATATGAAATATCAACTGCGCCACCCGACTACCCTACTAGGAAATGTACTTATGTGGCTATATAAAATTCATGCTGTATGTACTTACTCCCTAGGACAGATGGCTGGCCCAAGTTTACCGGGAATGTGTAATAATTTATTGATCACTTCCCCATAAAGGCCAGATTGTTCACTTATTGATGGGGTTATTTCTACAGAACAACTTCACACAATGTAGATGTGGCATTAATTGATGCCATCTTCACATTTTGGATGTAGAAAATGAAACTCATTCACCCCTGAAATTTCATAATGAACTATTCCAACCTTTGAATTGGAAGAGTTAAAATGTGTCTTTAGGGGTGAATGAGTTAAATCAGTATACCAGTTATTCTGATGCACATAAATAATACAATGTATAATGCAAATATACAGAGAATGAAGATTTGAAATATTTAGAATTTTACATAGATTTTTCTTAAGAAATTCTGGAAACCAGTGAAGGAAGATAAGGCTGTAGTAAATAGATTGTATAGTAAGAATGTGTATATAAACAGTATTGTTGATGTGGAGACTCGGACTAAGGCTGTTGCTTCCCTGTCTACTTTTCTTCATTGTAAATCTACAACCCTGTTTTGTAGTAAACAATGAACACAACTTGTGCAGAGTTCACATTGACATCATCCTGATAGCAGATTGAAGTTGTAGTTTCTAATCAATTGTATTGATTGGGAAAACACAATTTCTCAACCGTAGCCTGATCACAAATAATGTATGTACTGTATACCTGGTAAATGTGCTTGTGTTTAAAATGTATACTCAACTTGTGTATAATTTATACGGTATGTGTACATGTGCTTGCTTAAGAAATGTGTATAGTCATCAAAATCAGTTGTCTATTGTTGACTTGGACCATACAACTCGTCAACGTTAGTCCGAGCTAAATTTCACAAAGAACAGTTTCCTTTTAAATGTCTACAAAGCTTTATCCATTCACACATCCAAATAATGGTAAGATCTGGACAATTGTAGAATTAAGCTGAATAGCAAAGTTTGTGAATAGTGCCAGGTATGAAACTAAACTGTACTGCTTAAAGCCTGTTTATAAAGGCAGGAGATTTGCTGAACAGCTCCATAGTTAGATAATATCAGTCGCCGTGTGTCCATATGTGGTAGTTTACTTGACTTGTTTTTGAACCTTTCAACCTTGACGAGATATTTCTAGTATGTGTATAGTACACTATATCAACATAATCCCCTAACAGTGGGAACTTTTCTTAAAGGTTTCAAAGTATAAAGGTGGTAAATGTGTAGATTCTGCCAGGTTGGATTTATATCTTAAATTTTTATTTAGACATTTGTATGGTATTGTGTGTGTGTTTATACCTACAGGTATTTTCGGTAAATAACATATACCTGCGTTAACTCTAAGCTTTATGAGCAGAGATTTGACCAGTCTTGTCTGGTCTATAAATATATATGCCGACACTATATGGTAAGCTGTAATATTGCCAGTATATGAAATACACATCTGTTACACCACACAAATATTTGTGGTTAGCATACAAGGCATGTGTGTATATATAATGTGTAACTGGACTTGTCGTTTAGAAATGAAAATTAATCTTCAAATTTCATGTATACTTTGCATTTTATATTACCAGTATACCATATTGGGGGAGGGGCCTTCATTGTTCATCTCGCTATTTGTATTATTTATCAGGCATAAATATAGTGACAGTTTTTAGAAAGGAAGAAAAAAAAAAACTTTTGACGGTACATGTACAGGAATAAATCTACATATGATCCCCAAGTCCTATACTCACACAATTCTGATGGGACTCGTAGAATTTTTGGAAATACTTAAATTTAACATTGTTCGACCCATTGTTTTTAGCAATACAGTTGAAAAGGACCCATGAAAATAAATTGAAGATTGATCACTGCATGTATTCAATTTGGAACGCTGAAGATGGATTCATCTTCCACTCAATCTTTGCATATAAACAAAAATAAGAAAATGCTCAAAATTGAATTTGATGTGATTGCATTACAAGTGTGACATTATTCACATATCAGTACTTTGGAATGTATAGACACATAGTCTGATCAGAGGCTTTAGGCAATGTGTATCAAGCAGAGGTCTTCAGAGTATCTAAAACAAAAACTCAGAAGTTCAAAAATGGTTAATCAGTGTTTACAGAAAGAGCTGACCACATGTGTGGGAGGATGGGGAGAGTTCCCCTACTGACATTCGACCTGTTTATTTGAGTGGAGAGTGGGGAGACCCAGTATCCTTCCATGTTAACCTTTAGCCAGAGTATATTGAGGAAGCACCAATCTCTTATAACGACCTTCAGCCTGAGTATGGGGGGTCTGTATCCCTGTGTTCCTGGTGCATGTGCCTGGCCTTTGGTGACCCTATGTCCTTGTGTGGAGGGCATGTTATTATTAGAGTCAGTACAGCAATCCTGGCCTACAATACAAGTTCATTAGCCGGAACATCAACTCCATAAATGTTTGGAGATTGAGGTTTAATGACTGGCTCGGTACAAAGGAGCATGGCACAGTAGATGCTTCTGCCTTGTGACATGCACTGAGAGCAGAGATCCAACCGGGCCATCTGGCTGACAACTCTGTCAGCATGGCAACATTCCCTCCAAGCTGTGTAATGACAGCTCAGTCAGCAAAGCAGCTACTGCTTCTAAAATTCACAGGCAATGCAGCTAGTTCCTCTCTTGACAGAAATTATTATCATATATATACACACACATGATGTACATTTGCATATAAAATGCTTCAAGTAAAGAATGATAAAAAAATACCTGGATAAAAGCACACATTTTTAATCCCAATCTTCCACTGCAGGTTAAATAGTGTTTATTTTGGCTGCATACTAGCTGCATTGCCTTACATATTATTGGTTCAGAAATAGTACTTGCATATAGATACCGCCTACAGGCAGAATGCGCTTGCCCATTCATAAACTTGCTCACATCAATTTCCCATTGATAAGCAAGACGATTATTGACCGATCAGAGCTGCCTGTGCTGAAATGAGTAATTTGTGTGCCTTGATCATAGGGAAACATTACTTGCACCAACGTAAAGGAAAACAACAAATATACTGCATTCATTTTTGAAATTGTTAATTTTGATTTTTCTGAGGAACTGTTCTCTTTGGGAAATGAATGAGTTAACCCTTTCACCCCTAGGTAACTTTAGTAGACTCTACCACTCATTTGTTAGGATGAGTCCATTATGGTCTACAGTGGTGAAAGGGTTAACCCTTATATTGCTGCAGCTGTGTTTGTTTGTTTACCAGGACGTGTTGGGTGTCTAGCCCTGTACTAGGTTTTCTCCAGTGTTCATTGCTAACTTCTTAATCAAGTGATAGAAGTAGTACCCTCCTCTCTGCTGAGAGGTGATTCCTGTCAAAAAATGATAACTGCAGATTCGGCCATATTTATAGATTTAAAGAAATCCCTGCTAACAACTTTCAAAACGCTTGTGAATGATCACAATTTGCATTTGTCTCCAAAAGACATAGAATTTGTCAACTTCACTAGAGGTACACTGTCAGAGTACTGTCTGCAGGGTAAAATTGAAATCAATGCATCGTGTGGCAAATTTGAGCACAATTTGATGGGTATTACAAGATTGCACTGTACCACTGACACAGGCTACAATCCTTGGCACACCTTTTCTTCCTTGGAGTAACTCTTGTATTCAGCCTTGTTCATAAAAAGGATATTCCTTTCTAGTGCTGGAATGAATGGTGTAGCAGCCCTTAAGTGTTAGAAGCTTTGTCAGATAGAAGGTCTATTTAGCTATAAATACAGGTGTTCTTAAGCTGAATATGAGAACCACTTGTTTATTTTGTGGGCACAGGTTTACTCTAAATATGTTCCAGGTAAAATGTTATTTTTTACAGGAATCTTTGGTTTATCATAGTGCTTTTCGGGTTATAATGTATAAGCTGAAACCTTTCCCTTCTGGCTGTGTTTCTACACAAAAGTGCAGCTTTTATACAAATGTTTTATATAAAATCAGACAATAGCATAATGTTCATGTGGAATGTTTCAAACCTAGACTGTTGACACAGGTTTGTAATTGTTCGGGCCATTGTTGAGTTTGCTGTTCGTCCCAGCTTCTGGTTCTAATATGATTAAACAGTAGTGCAAAGCAAAAGTACAAAAGTTTCAATTTAAAGTGCAAAGGGGAAAAAACGAGAAGTATTTCCAATCATTTTAGCTAATTCCAAGCACTTAATCACACCAGCTCGGTATTGATTATTGAATACAAAGCATACAGATTCCAAAGTAGCAATGAGGGGATATCTTCTTAAATGCAAAGTTAAGATGTTGCTGTCATTAAATACAGGTCTTGCTTATTGTAAATTCTATAGAGATTTCTGTTTCTTGTTTTGAAAATCCTATTTTAATTCTGTCCTTTTTACCTTCTGTTTCAAGTAACATTTTATTGCAACATTTCAAATTTTATGGAGTTCCAGATAATAAGGTGAATGTTCGACTGAATTTCTGCTGCATATAGAGATTACTAATTTACCCAAAACTTGCCTAGAGCTTTGCTTCCTCAGGAGCTGTAATATTTTATGATGATGGTGTCCTCTAATATATGATAACCTGGACACAGAAGCTTGACAACTGTAGTTTACTGTTACCTACAGTAGTATAGGGATTGTAGTAGCGCGGTGTAAGAGCATGTGTTCCTGGCTCGTCTGAGTATCTGTAGTGATGCTCTCACATAACCAACTTATGATTCCCAGGGCGGTCCAGACTTTGTCTGTCAACTAAGGATCAAATGTCCCATGCAGCTGGTCCAATCTAATTTACAAAATAGTTGTTTTTGTTTTGAATCTCGGGTACTTTCAAGACTAGATTATAGAGGATGTTGTTCAGACGTGAAACCTGAAGTCAATTCCCATTGTGTGATTGTTGTCAATAAGGTAGTTTAATTGTGCTCTTACAAAAGTAAAAGAAGATCTCATAAAGGGTCTAAAATGTAAACTGATGTAATTCCTGATGTCTTTATGCTGGTCAGATTTAGAACCTGTCCTGTTTCACTTACATGCTTTCCCAGAAAGCCTGCAAGTCCATTAGTGTGGACTATAAATGTACCTAGGTCTAGACTTGCTGACCTGAAGTCCATTGGGTTAGTGAAGTGACTGAAGCTTGTCTTTATAAATGTCAAGTGTCTGGGCAAAGTGTTTCTGAATAGTGGTTTAGTAAGATTGAACATGTTACCACAGTAGACAAGACTGTTTTTCCGTTCTCCGTTCTCCGTGATGCTTCTTGCTTTACTGTATTTATAATAAATCTGAAGTCCTGAAGTATTCAGGATGGTTGTGATTTATTGATATAACCTAATTAAAACTGATGATGTATGAGGAAACATTTAATCAGTGTATATGTTTACAACATTGTGTTGTGTCAAAATGGGAAAATAAGTGGTTGGGTAATTACCTTACTGTGAAAAAAGAAAAATGGACATGCATAAAATTTATATGTAATATTACATTATAATTTTGAAAAATTGTGAATTATCAACATGGAAAAAAAACAACTGTTTATCATAATGTCCAATCATGTTCTGTCACATCATTATTTTTGGAATCTAATGCAGTTTCAGTAATGTAATTAGCAGAAGTATCAGTCGTTTTAATTGATTGTCATATATTGCACATGCAAAAATACATGTTTTATATATTTTCACTTTTGCGTTGCACTCGTGAAGTATCAGAAAAGTCTGTCCCTGTTCATGATATACACGTGCTATTCAAGGAGAAAGTGTAGAACATCCTACGTATAGATCTATCAAAGCACTGGAGTATTGACTAGGAGTGCAGCCACATGTTAAGTAGTTGTAATATTTCTAGATTGACCTACTCTTTTCATGCAGATGACATCAATCTTGAAAATAACGTAATTAATGCATTTACAGGATAAGGGACAAACACACTGGATTTCTTCAGTCTCCTCTTATGAAACAGCTGAACCGATTTGAAAATTAGGTTTTGAGAAAACCCCTGTTAGCACTTTTGATAAGACACCTGTTAGCACAGGAATTTACAGGCTAATGAATGTTGTTGGGTGTGCTGATTGGTGGAGAGAATGTACAGAAATTAAAAAGAATATCTGGTAAATCAGACATCTTTCCCTACATGAGATTTAATAGCAACTGTTTATTCTTTTATCCCCAACATAAAGAGGTCAAACAGGTTTTTATGGCATGGTGAAAGTGAACCATTTGAATGGATTTGACAGTGTACAGGGTCCTCAAGTGTCATCAAAGTTTGAAGCATTGCAGTTTGTTTAACTATTGCAGAGTAGCAATATAGATATCGAATTTCAATTTATCCAATTAAAAACAGGAAATACATGATGTAGTACACTTGACATTCGTGTTTCAATGCTGTACATGTATGTGACCATTCAAACACGGTGAGAAGCATCTGTTTTTAGTGGTTTGACAGCTCTTTTCAATGTTTTACATAAATAGCTTTATTATCTAAAACGCTTTTCAAACTTCCTGGATGACAAAAGCGTTGTATGCATCCCAGAATGTATGGCCATCAGCAGATGTACAATTGGATAATTAACAGTGGCTTGTTAACAGGCTTGAACAACAACTTGATGGCCCTGTTGTTAGTAAACAGTGGTTGTGTGTAATACAGGAGGATATTACCTTGAAAAGCTCAACTTTACCAAACAAGTTATACGCCATGTGCCACACCTATCTTTACAGCATTGTTAGTTTGGTTGATTATTTGTTATATGTTTTATGTTAAAGGGGATCATCATTTGATTCTGTGCCATTTACCAGTTTCAGAAAGCATCATAGGTTTAAGTTTTAGCACTTCTAACTCATGAAAGAACCTTATTTTGACATTCATGCTTGATGTCTTGCATGAAAACTATAACTCACATACATAAATGCATTATGGCTTAAGTCACGGTCATGATAAGAAAGGTTAGGTCATTGTGTTCCTTGTCAAGATCATGGACGTAAAAGTGTGTCACATACTGAAAAGCAGACTCATGTATATAGCTAATGACACAGTAAGGGAATTTTAGATGGTAGATATAAACTGAAAACAAAACATGCATGTCCAGGAATTGAAATGATACTCCTCCATCAATGGACATGGAAATACTTGCATTTATTTTTCAGGAAATTTAATTTGAAAAAAATTGGCCAAATCTATCATCTAAATTATTTATGTTGGTCCAACCGCCAGACCCTGCTGTAGCCATCTTGTATAGGTAACACTATGGGAGGGAAGATAGGTACATGACCACTAGAACACTTGTACATGTGTCTAGACAGTATAGGTCTGAGCTAGCTAGGTCATCTCCTGGTGACCAGACAGCTCAAGGCCAGAGGCTGGACGTTCTCTGATTGCTGGTCCAATTACAAAATTGGTGCCATGACAAATCTTTGTTGCATGTACTGTATCAGGCTAAATGTATCAACACGGGTACAATGTAAAATAATTGTTGTATACACCTGTAACTGCCACCTGCATGCAGTGAGGGGTTTACCTGACAGGTAGATGTTCACAGGTAACCCGAGCCATCACCCATCTGTAAGTAAGGTACATGCCATTCACCAACCTAATGTGTTGTATTTTAAACCTAGTCACATGAATATTTCAAACAGAAGATGACCTTGAATGTACACTGATGCCTTTGTAAGGAAGGTAACTGACACGGCATGGTCTTAGTAATGAAATAGGAACAAACAGGCACCACTGTACTCTCATGGTAGTTACTGGTATTGGTTTTCAATATTACAGAAATGTAGAACTACAATATGCTTGTGTTCATGGACTACCTCACAACAGTGGTCAAGACCTTGTTTCTGTCTTGCATCTATTTAATAAGGTAAACACATGTAATATCTTTGTGACATGCTTTTATTTATAAACCAATTAATTAAATCCTGTAACCCAAGATACATTAATGCTATGTGACATGGGTGTGTCGTCTGGAATCCAGTGGTCATCACAAGATATAAGTATTTGTTCTACAGTATTGATAGATTCCTACCCTGACCAATTGGCCCAGTTCATGGACACTGACATGAACTGCTATAAAGGAGAGATCGGGTCAGTTGTGCAACACTCATGTATTGTAACAATCAGGAGAAAAAATAAATTCACTATCAATTTCCATCACACATTCGCTGTCAATTTCAATCACACATTCGCTTTCAATTTCCATCACACATTCACTGTCAATTTCCATCAGACATTCACTGTCAATTGTTGGTAGTATTGCTGTTTGACAGTGGAGACCCTGACATGCCCTGTGCTGTATTGTTTATTATAAGCTATTGGTACATTGCTGTTTGACAGCGGAGACCCTGACATGCCTGTTCCAGCTGAGTGTTTACTGTCCTACCTGTACAAGCCTTACACATAGTGTTAAGTGTAGTGCACTGTTATGAGATCTATGTGCTATATTATGGGGGTGTACTATAGCATAGCTACAATTTAACCCAGCTGGTTCCCACAATAATTATTTGCATGTGTCTGGGGATTGTGTGCATATGTATATATATACATAATTCCTAATTATTAGCTGTCAGCAAATCCTATATATAACTGGGGTTAAATTAGGGCAACAGGATTGATACACATACCCGTGTATGGTACACATACTAACGTAATCCACTGGAGTGTAAACTTCAGTCTATATTGAGGTAAAATTATGTATTGAAACTGAAACAAGTTATTAATTTCAGTAGAATCCAAGAAACATGACGTGAAGATGTTAACTTTGTAAATTTATTATATAACAGAAAATGAAATTGAGTGAAATTCTGTTAACCAAAGATGCTTTCATTTGTATGTTATATATTGCCATATAATACATACAAGTGGTCTGCCCAGTCCAATGGTCACAGGTTGTAGGCACCAGCTCTGTTACTGTCATCTGTCAGTTTTTGTAAAAAATATAAATAAATGTGAAGGTCGATCTAGAAGGTCCTGACACCATGCATGCCATGCCATATATATTTAACGACATTAAGTTTTAACACGTTTTAAATATGAATATAAATACAGGAAATAAGAGAAAAACAACAGATTTTAGTTATCCCAACGATGACCCCAGGTCAACTTAGATCGGTCATACTGATTACTGGTTATGTGGACTAAGTAATTGATATAGGTATATATGCATTTCATGATAATCTAAGGTGTAGACAAAAGTATTGTACAATTCAAGCTGTTTTCTCCTTAATAAAGCCAGTACAAATGTCGTAAATATAGAAATGATAAAACCTTTACACAATTATTGATACTGAAACATCAAATATAAACAACAACAAAATACGGTACATTATACCCTAGGGAGAAACGATTTTAATGAAATGTTTGTGCAAGGCCGGGTTAATGACATAAAACTTGGACTGTGTGTGCTGTTATATAATGTCAATGTTTTGACCAGATTCTTCTTCAGGGTTAACACTGTTTGTTGTCTGTGTGTAATATATTGGTTCCATAATTCCTACGAGTATAGACTATACCAGCCAACATACGACTAGTGTGTATCAGCAAGGTCTGATACAGGAAATCTATGTATAAAGTTTGTAGACACCAGTAAATGTATAAAGAATGTACTGTAAACATGGGTAAACCCTCTAGTGGTTATAATTTATAGGTCTAAAGCTTGGGACCTCATAAACATTGCCTGTCTCTACAATGTGCTGATAGATAACTCCATGTGAAGTTAGATCTCTTTTTAGGTCAACCATGTTTACATTGTGGATATAGGAGTTCTAACATCAAACAGGTTTATTTCTTGTGTACACTGTTAGGGCACTATTTCAGCTTTGTTGTGATTTATCCTGCAGTATTAAGGTCTATAAGTAGTAAAATGTTGTATTGGTGCAATTTACTCGGCAGTATTAAGGACTATCAGTACACATGTATAGTACAATGGTGTTGTGATTTACCCTGCAGTATTAAGGTCTATCAGTACACATGTATAGTACAATGGTGTATGGTTGTGATTTACCCTGCAGTATTAAGGTCTATCAGTACACATGTATAGTACAATGGTGTATTGTTGTGATTTACCCTGCAGTATTAAGGACTATCAGTACACATGTATAGTACAATGGTGTTGTGATTTACCCTGCAGTATTAAGGTCTATCAG
>JAUMHH010225353.1:0-11959 GCA_032359455.1 Chlamys rubida
ATAGCTAACTCTAGTGGACGTTACTTAGTACATAGCTAACTCTAGTGGACGTTACTTAGTAAATAGCTAACTCTAGTGGACGTTACTTAGTAAATAGCTAACTCTAGTGGACGTTACTTAGTACATAGCTAACTCTAGTGGACGTTACTTAGTACATAGCTAACTCTAGTGGACGTTACTTAGTACATAGCTAACTCTAGACCTGGCAGGTGTGTCGCTTTCGGGTACGTTCAAAGTACAGATCAAAATCAGCTTATCAGTACTGGAACCTTTCATACTAAATTGAAGTGCTACTTTCGTACTAATCTGTATTTTCATGTACTAGGAATATCCTCTTGTTAAACCATAATCCCGAATTCCATTAAATCAATTTTACGACAGAATTATACTTTGATTTTGCTAATATGCATTTGTTGACGATCAATATGCTATAAATAATATTAAGTTATAATAATGAAAATCTGATTGTGTTCGTACTACTGTTGATATTGCATTGCTAGTATATAATACAAAACAGTATATGAAATGTCCCCTGTGATTAAGGGATTAAAATTCTTAATAAGATACACGAGAAAAACATTAACAAAATTTAATAAAATAAATTTAAGGAACTTGAGTATAATTTTTACAGAAAAAATAACTTTGCAAACTTGTATATGTATAACGACTTTTAAATAACAAATGAGATATAATATATTTCCATAAATAACTCTGTATGGGGCAGTGAAATTGCTTTTTGACACATTGTATCTATTAATTAATCTTATAGGCGCAATAACATGTGTGTTGGTTACTTTTGTATCTTTCGGTCATTAATTCCGGAGAGTCATGTTAGTTTTTTTTTAATTTTTAATGCCTTTTCATTATTTCTCTTTACCAGGCTCGACCATGTACTCGGGACAGTCGGACACACCATAGGACTCAAGTCAGTGTATGATGACGACTTCATCGACCGCTTAAGTCACTATTACACAGTGATAATACTGATAATATTTACTGTTATAGTGAGTACTAATCAATACGTGGGGGACCCCATTGAGTGTTGGTGCCCAGCAGACTTCACAGAAAATCGGGTGGAGTATACTAATTTCGTCTGCTGGGTTTCCAATACGTATTACATCCCGATGCAGCATCAGATCCCAGTTGAAATTGAGGGACGCCGCCAGAAGGAGCTGACTTATTACCAGTGGATTCCAATGATCTTACTCACCATGGCGCTTCTTTTTAAACTCCCCCGGATGGTCTTTAAAGTGTTTTCGGCGGCTTCCGGTATCAGTTTGGATCGTCTATGTACGTTGGCAAAGGAAACGCAGTATGCTAATCCGGAGGACAGAGAAAAGAAGTTATCTTACATCGTAAAATATCTTGACCAGTGGATGGAAGGGGTCACTCAGTTCAGAGCAGGAATGTGCGTCAGATTCCGTCAGAGGGCCGGTCAGATCTGTTGCTTCCTGTGTGGACGTCACTATGGTAACTACCTAGTGACCGCAGTGATGGCGGTCAAACTTCTTTACCTCGGTAATGCAGTAGGACAGTTGTTCCTGCTGAACGCGTTTTTGGGCACGAGCTATAACGTGTACGGGTTTGAGGTGTTAAGCAATCTTGTAAGTGGCGATGACTGGACTTATTCTCCACGTTTTCCACGTGTGACCTTGTGTGACTTTGAGATTCGACAGATGACCAATCTGCAACGCTGGACAGTTCAGTGTGTACTGCCGATTAATCTCTTCAACGAGAAAATCTTCATCTTCATGTGGTTTTGGATCGTGTTAGTTGCCGCCTTATCGGCATTTTCATTTGTCATTAACATTTACGCTGTCATCTTCCCTCAACATCGAAGGTCTTATCTACGGAAATATCTCCGATTAAATGACATGTACAAAAAGACAGAACTGGACAAGAAAGTTATGAGGAAGTTTGTAGAATCCTATCTACAACAGGACGGAGTGTTTGTGTTACGCGCAGTTAGTAACAATGCAAATGATGTGATCGCTTCAGAACTCATCAAACTGCTTTACATAAACTTCAAAGAAAAAATAGCAAAACAGAGAAATTCAGTAGAGGAACATAGCAATGTATGACAGGCTTTTAATAATACACGTGATCTTTGATATCTATGACCACATTGTACATATCCTTATTGAACCATCACTGTATATATCATTCGGGAAGATTATTACAATTGATAAAACCCATACACTTAGAATATAAATAATGCTAGTAGCTGGCATGAGTGGCATTCTTGAATTGATTAAAACTGTATTTAATAATCCTTATCCAGAATACAATTAGAGAAAACGGGTTGAAAATTCCTACGCATGGCATAGATTGTAGGGCCTACATTGGTTGATTGCGGACTTCCCCTTATATTTTAGAAATTGTATATGTGAAGGTTGGACTTTCCTACCTACTGCTGAACTTTCACTTTCTTGGCAGCAACTCCTCTTTGTTTACGAACCAAAACGCGTTAAACGAATTTAGATACTCAAACCAACAATTATCGTTTCACTTTTCTTACATAACCTGGTGCATCCTTGAATTTGAATTTGTTTATGTCTAATATCTGCTTTTCAATATGTTTGCAACTGTAAATCGAAATTTTTCCCAATTCGCGACTAAGAATGTTTGCAGCTACACCTTTTTCCTGAGTTCGTGATTTTGTTTCAAACAACTTCCCGTAAGGGTTTTAATTTATGGAAAAAAGGGTTGAACATATAAATATGTTGTTTTCCTGTCGAAAGTCCTGTTATGAATTTGATAACGGTATACTAAGGTAACGAGCTTTGGTTGTTTATTGGTTAATATTTAACCTCACATTTATGTCCATCACGTGATTATATGCTTTCTGACACAGGTAGCAGCTTGTAGTGGCTGTACTTGCCATTCATCCAAAGTGATACTTGTGTTCAACAAATTTCCTCATTTTTCAATGTGAAATTGCAAATTGTACATTTTTGTTTAAATCAATCACTTAGTTTATTAATTCGTCACTTTCGTGATTCTATGAACCATAGGGTAGATATTAAATCGGGCCTACATAGTTGAAGGAAAGAACAATTCACACGTTACACGCCTAACATTGCTTTATTGTGTTAAGTGAAATCCTATACAATATAAAATATCTTATCTTTTCCAACCAGAAATACATATTTTAAGGTAATATTTTAAACTTTACAACTTTATTGTTGCGCCAAAATAACTTTCACAGGGCAAAACTCTATAATTACGGTATGTATAAACCTGGTTCTATACTTTACAATGGAACAAGTATTTAATTAATTTATACTGAATTTGCAGTATGTGAGCGTGGATTCAATAGATTAAATTATCAGAGTTTTTAGTGTTTTTAATATATTGATGCCAAATTTTATTTATTATGTTGATTTTTATTTATATCATATGATATTTTATGTTATTAGCGTTAATTTAGCTATGATAGTTTATGCAGAAGATCATGTTTTTCAATTTTGTTTGGTGTGAAATGTTATTTTTAATACTGCAGTTATTTTCCGACATGACAACTTTCATGTGCATGTGTATAGCCTCAAACAAGTCAATGTTATACCAAGTAATATACATTGATGTATTCTCTCTACTGTTGAAAATACCTTTACAGAGGAGACATGATGTAATTGCCTAACTGTTGAATAAGATAAGTTAGGTAAATAAATTATGATACATGATAAAATATCGATTAATCAATACAACAGTAAATAATAATATCTGCTGAAAGTCCATTAGCACATTTAGTTCAGTTATCTGACGAATTAGACATGTAAAGTGTTTGGTAATAAGTTGTAATACTTCAGCAAATACAGAAACGACACGAAAAAGGTGTGTCACTTTAATTCATGGTAAATTTGTCGGAGGAAGTATAAATAATGATAACCGTTCCAATTTAACCAACCCCATGGATGATTTTTTGATCTTTCTTAAGGATATGAAAGTTGGTATCAGTTGTCTGAATGTCTGAATTTGATCATTTAAAATCCATATGTGATTATATTTGTAACGTCGGTTTCAAAGCTCGTTAAATCCCTCGCCTACTATTTCGTTATCAAACTGATGTAAAACCACATATCCTTTTTATTTATTTTCTTAACATTTGTATTTTAACAAGTGTACAAATATTTACGTTATTTTGCATTCCCTCAGTATCATTTTACTGATTAAAGTTATTTCATATAAATTCAGAATATATCATATAGTGTAAATTTATTCTATAGAGTTATTACACCGCGATATTAATGTAATCTCGGCTTGTTTCAACGAATGAACGATTTTGTCTGTGATACAGTTACATATATCGTGATATTATTCAGAAAGTTTTATTTGTTTTCTAATTGTTTCCGTTTGTTTTTGTACATATGTACGTGTGCTTGTGTGTGTGGTTAGGTTGGTGCGAAACGAAGTGCTAGTTTGGTCGTGCATATATAAAACAATCTTAAATGGGACCACATAACCAAATACTACCCACTCCGACCCTTCCGCCGCCCCTCGCAACCTTTCTCCGCCCCATATCACCGTACCACACCCCAATTCAGCCATAACCAATAATTTCTCAGTGCACAAAATCGAATTTAAAAACTAAACCTGTTATATAAAATATAAAAGTCTTAGTCCAATCCCGATAAGGGTGTTTACTATACTATTCCCTTTTAAGGGGCTTGTCGTGTCCCACCCATTTTGAAGAGGCGTGTCATACACAATTACAAATGTACCTAATAGGGGGCGTTTTAAAGATTAGGGTGCGTCATAAGATTGCCCAACACGAAAATAGCAGTATATCATTGTATTTGTTTACAGGGTAAGCCGAAATCTATTTTGGATGGTTCTGTGGTCCCTATTGTACAAATTAATGTAGATACATGTGTTGTTTTCTTAATTACATACAAAATAGTAATGAGAAAATTTGCATTCTGGTTTGTACGATATGAAAATAAGTAAACGTTCGCATTTTATTTATTCAGAATGTATTAAATGTTTTAGTTACTTTATAAAGTAAATATACATGAGACAAAATACTGTGAGATAATCCAATATATAACAACGGTAAACAATGTTTCTATCTTTTTATAGACCTGTTTAATAAAAAACAGAACCTGCACCATTTTCACTGAAGATGGAAGTCGTTTTATGCCTAATGATAAGCATACATTACAGTGCATCGTCCGACGCAGTTCGACCTATTTCGTTAGACTATTATTACATGATTTAGGAGAGTTGGAAATAGTATGACTATTCTATACGATGAAAGAGGAAGATGCTTGTAATTCTACGTTATTAAATGCGTTTGTGATAGAGTGTCTGCTGAATGCCTTTTCCTCAGTGCCTTCTTATCCTAGCGTTATGTAAATAGGTACAGCATCTTGACTGCATTAACGCAGTAGGGTGTGTGTTTAATGCTTGTCGTGAGGAATCTACGCCACGAACAAGTGGGGGAGACAAACGTTAATTTACTGCACCACTGGATAATACATTGTGCGAGATCAGTTTAGTAAATTTTAGACGTAAAGCAATACTTCAATTTTCTATTACAGTTTTAATTTGATGAAAGAATCATCTTGATAGACTTTTAAACAAAAAATAGCCTATTAAATGTACAAGACTTTAATATTCCCTGCAAAACATGTATAGTATATGCAAACACTCTAATAATCCAGTGAAAATGGCACTATATTTTAAAAGTGATAGCTGGTAGTGGATTATGTTTAATATCTTAATATGTAACCTCGCTAATTTGGAATGTGGTAGTTTGCAGCAGAAGATTGCAATATTGAATTTATTTTCCTCAATGATTCGCCAATGACGTCACACCATTGTTGCTTAAACTAAAATTGCAGTAACGACTAAACAAGAGGAGCCTGGTACTGTCTAGATTAAAGAGCTTTTACTCGAAGGAATATTATTCACTCCGCTTGCACACAAATTTGAATGTGCATCTAAACAGTATTACAACCATATTCCATATCAAATGTTATCTCATTTATGCATTAACATTTTATGACTCGTTTTCCTTTACATTTAATTAGTGACTTTGAAGATGTAAAATTGATGTTGATAACATAAAAAGAAACATAACAACACACTGGAGAACCTACAGGTTAGGAAATGTATTTAAAATTTTGAATAAGATATATCGTACATATTGCTGCTCCGGAAACAAGAAGTAAGAATCATCCTTAGAAAACTATTGTGTATTTTTCTTTTGTCCAAAAAAATACATGTGCCTATTTTTTGGCTGTATTCAATCGTAACACATCTTTTTTGACATGTGTTTCCCATGTATATTACGACAGCGATCTCAGTTACATCATTGTTGCTATTCAGCGTCATTTTATTCATCATACGAAATTAAACATTTTAGAACAAAACATGATTGCGTTTCGTTTCTTTTCTTTTCTTGACATGCATATTGAAACACTCTTAATTAGTTTCATAACGAAAACTGGAAAGAACAAAAATGAAATGAGTTACAGTAAAATGTATTGAAGTATTTACGATAGTATGCAACACAGTTGCTTGAAGGTTCAATGCAACATTTGCATTTAATCATGCTGGTCGAATCTTTACGTTTTGTTTTTATTTATACATTTTACCAATTGGTGGAAGACATATTTTTTATGGAAACGAAGTCGTTTTTTTGGCAATGTTCACCATTTCTGTACGGTTACAAACATCTAACGGAAACAATTAACGAACTGTTGTCACAATTGGCAAATAACACTACGTCCTCATTGACCAGGATTACTCTAACAGTAATTGACGACCCATAGATATACCTATTTGAAAACATTTTTGAGTAATTTTTCTCACTTTTATTGATATGAAACAGTGTCTTTGGTTATTTGGTTTATCTGAGGGTGTTTAAACGATAACAAAAGTAAAAAAGAAAAAGAAAAATAAGTAAATTGTGGTATTTACGGCTGTAATTGCAACCAATTCTACATTTACTACTCTGATGTTTGTGTTCTGTTTGTTACTGTATATCTGCTCTGTTATAACACTTATAATATCATGATAAATGGCGTTTTATTTACAAATAGAGGTGACGTCTTTAATTTTGTTTACGTGTATGTAAACAGTGAGACCTACTAACCACAGGAGCTGCATTTACACATGATAGTGTCTCATACTGCAAATATGTAACCTACAATGATACACACCCATACAGATGCATTGTAGGGTTGTGACGATCGGTTAACACAATTCATATTACACAGACGGTAGAACAAATTGCCTTTGATCACATACCGTTGAATCGATACATTACGATAATGTTACAAATAAAGATACAAATAAAGGAAAGAGGTGTGCATGATGCAAATAATTATCTCGATTGATCAATTGTTTTATTTATTAAACTTTTAACCTTATTCCAGCACAATGAGATTAAATGCTATTATACAATTCTTAAGTACGTATTGGTACAATAATTATTTAAATATATATTTAAAATTGTGAAATTTAGATGATGTTAATATGCATGTATAATGTTTAATGAAATGTTGTTCAAACATTTTTATTGAGATGAGCATTCCCATTTATATCAGGTTTATAAATACACCACATACGAGCTACCAGACGTTGTATTCTATGTCATTTTGTGTTGACCTACCAAGGCTGGAAGTCAATTAAAATCGTCTGAACTGGATTTTTTGTAAGGAGCTTCATAACAGTAATAACACAATAAGACATTTATTCAACGTGATTTTGTCGTCATGAGTCAAATTGTTCAACGCCTGTTCAGCTTTACGCTTTCTTAAATAAAAATTTCAAACTTTTATATTAAAAAAAGACGATATTAAAAAATAAAGATATATGTATCAGAAATTAAAATAATCCTCCCATGAGAACAAACACAAATACAGATGTATAAGTGAATTTTGAGAACGTTCTCAAAAACCACTTTCCGAAAATGTATATAAACGATACGTTAAGCTGAACAAGATTTAAAGAAAACATTCATTTTTATTATAGTATTTTATTTTGATCATTTTGAATAATTGCCTGCAGAGTCAGTTTAAACAGACATGAAGTTAATTAATTGCACTTGATACAATTGAGTCCTTTTGTTAGCATTGTTAAATATTCACTTTAAAGTTCCACAAGCCCCCTAACAGAGGCTGTAGCTACCCTCAATGTTAACCCCGTGGTAAGTCATATTCAAAAACCTTAACTAAAAATCGGAACTTATATCTGTAATTTGAATATTTTGAACTTTAAATTAGCTCTTTAAAAGGTACATAGCCATGTTAAGGTAATCACTAATAAGGCGTTAAGCCTGATCACTTCATATAAAAGTTCACCGGGAGATGTCAGCCTTAATGCCTTATTATTGACTACGTTAACTATGAACCATTTTATTAGCTTATGTACAAGTTCGATATATTCAAATTACAAATATATATTCCGACTTTTAATTAGGGTCTTTGAGTATGACTTACCAGGGGGTTTCAATTTTGGGAGACTAAATATTCTTTTAGGGGGCTTCTTGCACCTTAATGTTAGCAGTAAAAAAACAGGAATGTTTTAAAAAAAAAAAAGCTTACAAAAAATTCAACAAACTATAGTTTCCTATAGCAAGCGTGTACTTCTTATTAAAACCATTAAAATAATTGGATATCTACTACGAAGTTTGAAACTAATTTTTTTTTTTTTTAATAAGGATGATTCTTTAAAATCTTAAGAAGTTATGTTTAAACTTTAATAATAAGAAAGGTAAAGGCTGATATAAAATGGCGCCTGGATAATTGTAACGTGATTATTTTATTATTGAATTGTTACGCTTAAAATACGTAATGAAAATTCTGTATTGACCATTCTATCGAAGACGTAGTCACCTGTAACAAGCCATACCTAGCGTCGTATACCTCCTCATAATACAGGTACAATGGTGTCCAGTGGAGCGTGCTAAATGCCCCCTAAGTATCAGCGGATCAGGTGTACTAGCCCACATAACGAGCACAAGCACCAAAAATGGGCATATACTTTAATGTTCAACGCCCAGACAAAAAGTGATTTATTCATGGTTGTTTTGTAGCCAGATATGTAAAATATCTTACCTCAAATGTATGCATCTAAATGATATTTCATAATCTAAATATTATACAAAATATAACACAGGTTTGTTTAAACGTCTGAATTGACGTATCACATGTAATATTGGTAGGAAAAGTACAGGGAACATTTACAATATTTTTAATTTGTAATCTAACAATGCTGTCATAACTAGGTTTTACCTTTCTGCAGTTAAGCGGTCTGGTAAAGAGTTATCTACCTATCAAATAATAGGTAGAGATATATAGTTGTTCTAGATAGATAATGCTAAGTCTTATTGCAAAAACAATAGCTACATTTGTATCTCGACTTGTATTCACAGATGTGTAACGTTTGAAGTTTTTTACAATATGACCAGCGGTACGAGTAGAAGATTAGTACTACGTGCACATATACGAATTAATTAAAACATAAAGAATACAAATCCTACATATGACTAAAACTTATTTTAATACTATTGTTATATTTGTATATGTATATGTGTGTTGTGTCCGTCTGAATATCGTCTTATCTGAAATGTACAGTGATATAGGAGTTTTTTTGACAGATGAGTCACACCGTTCCCTTAATCAATCTAGATCAATATCGTTAAATCGTCTTAAATGACAAATAAATCTTCTGTTAATGTAGGTGGTAAAAGCTGGTATTACTATCCTGTTTGTTGGTATCGCCACTTAAAGAAATCTGATTATTGTTCTAGATTAAATATCCTACGCAAATATTTGTTTCAATACATTTGAATTCTTTTATTGTTCCCACGCATAACTAATCATTACTTCAATAATTTTAATAAACAAAGCACTATAAACAATGATTAGGTGATCAGCAAAAGAACATAATTAGATCCAAAAGTTGGCGTGACATTTTATATTAATGAATCGAGTAGATAGTACGGGATTCCTAACTTCCGTTTAAAAGAATGTGTCATGCAATGCTGAAGTTATCCTGTATAATGATTGCAGTTATATACGTAACAGAAGATAATATGTTTGGAATGTTTATAACAAAAAAAAACCATAAAGAACAACATTTACATGCAAAGATGATTCCCTGAAGTCAAAATGCCCGTAAAGTTTTTTTTTATTTATCTTTGAAAATAAATATTCAGACATTTCTTTATCAACAATTTTTGTTGTTGTAATATAAAAAAAAAATGAAAAACCAAAATTGCTAAAATGAATGTCAGTTTAAAAAATAAAATTATATTCTTTGAATTGTAAAACAATAGCCACTTTTTAAAACAACAAAAGAAATACCATCAGAAGTTGAATAAGATGAACGGCAAAATGCAAACATGTCTTTCATAGAAAGAAAAATATAATTCTGCCTGACCGATGTTATAATCAAATTAGATCAATTATAATTTAAACTTTAAAACTATAATAATAATTAGCTTTATCTTTCGTGTGAATATTCTTTACACACATATTTTTCTTATTAAATCAATTTTCGATTCGAATTCCTTTGATGAGAGATTATTTTTACTGTAAAGTGCCGCCAATGAAACAGGAGACGCTTGCCCCTACGGAGCACCTGGTCTTACTCTTACTGTTAATGAAGTGTCTCTGTGTAAAGAAAACAGTTATATTTTGCTTTTGTCTTATAGCTTTTTAATCGAAGGACGGTTTGGTTACATTTCGCTGTTCACTAATTCTTTTCTGCATACAGATAAACTAGTGGGTGGATGTTTAAAATCATCAAAAACAGTTAAGTGCATATTGAAGGAGGTTAACCTGACCGACACTGCTATTAAATATATATCTCTCAGCTGTGTGTCATTATTTCCTACGTATTCCCCTTGCTAGATCCGTGTAACGCAGACTATTTCACTAATGGGTGATAATTGTCTACACCTTTTACGCGCCTCTAGTGCAACGGATTGACTGTTTATATGTTCATTGTACGACGATAGAGAACTCTACAATCCGCTTACTGACCTCTTTGAGAGGGGTTAATGTTGATTGTGTTCTCCCATAAAACGATTGCCCTAATGAAATTGTATTCATGATTAAAAGGCAAAAAGAAATGATACAAAACGAGTCAATTAATAATCCCATTGATATGATACAGTAGAACGTTTTGATAACATAGTCTATGCGTTGGCGAGGAGAATATTAATACCGTGCTGAATCATAACCCGACTCGTTACATACCTTCTCTGAGTGTTCCTTAATTTAGTTGCCGCTTTCCATGTGTCGAACCGTGTTTTATTTCATTCTATAAAAGTATTACTGTGTGATTTTATAGTTCTCGAGCACTGTGGATATCATCTGTAGGTACATAGCCCATTTATCTTGCAAGCCGCACCCTTTTTCTGTATCTTTAGGGCGACAGTTGTTGCTTTTGTTTAGGAATCTTGATATATCATGATTTTTGTTAATTGCTTATAAATCAAATTGTACGTACTGCATCTCGTATGGTGACCTAAATATTACCATTTTTGTCGGTAGAAAGGAAACGGTATAGTACTATTTGTCATTTAATGTGTCAGTTCTTTAGTCTATCTGTCCACTTGTGTAAGACGATTCAATAACTGATTCAAGTGTACATGCTAGAAAACTATTTTATATTAATGGTCGTATGTGTTGCTCTTTGTATTTAGTCCAAATGACGCTGACGTAATATGTATACTGTATTTATATATAGAGGATCTGTCAAAAGTGTCCCTTCATAATGGCCTAATATGAAGGGAAACGAATGACAGGTTCTTTTTATCATATAATACAAAGTAAACTGAATAATTGTGATCTGAAACGAATATTTATTACATACTTACTAATAAATACGGGTTTTTGTATATGCGACACGACACAATTGCTCTTACCCATATCAGCCCTCGCCGTATCACACCCCAAAAGCCGTATCAGCCCCCGCCGTATCACACCCCAAAACCCGTATC